>VYZT01048179.1:266835-286248 GCA_013400735.1 Pomatostomus ruficeps
TGGGGGACGGGGAGAAGGAAGGGAGGGGGAGCCGGAGGCAGCCGCGGGGCCCGCAGCCGCTGCCCTGCCTCACAGCCCCTCCCTGGGCCCGCCGCCTGGGCCTTCCCCGTTCCCTTCCCGGCGCGGGAACGGGGGGAAGGGAAGGGAAAGGGGAGCGGCGCGCGGCGTTATGTAACCGGCGCGCGGGGGCCTCGGTTGCCCGCGCGCGGGAGGGCGGAGGGGGGACACGGGGACAGACCCTGTCCTCGCGCCTGTGCGCGCCCCCGCCCGCGCCGCGGGTGCGCGCCAGGTGTGCGCGTGTCCAGGTCACCCGCTCCTCCCCGCACCTGTGCATCTGTCCGTCTGTCTGTCTTGTCTGAACGTCTGTATCTGTGTCTGTCACATGGGGCCTGCGCTGTAGACACAACACGGGTCCCCGCGGCAGAGCAGGGGCGAGCGAGGCTGTGCCACAGTTTTCTGCCAGCGCTGAGGGGTCACTGCGGGGAAATAGGTTGGAGGAGGAGGAGAGGGGAAGCCCGAGCCCTGGGGCGGCCGTGCCCTCTGGAACGCTCCCCGTGCCGTAGCAGCTTGTATCTTGTCTGCGGCTTCCCGTAGTGTTTGTCACAAGTTGTATTTGCTGAGCAATAGTGCTGGGTATAACTGGTGTGCTGAAGGGAAGGGGGAGGACCTGTGCTTGATGAGTAAGCCCGTGCTTACCAACACTGAGGGACAGATGTGTTCACATCTTGACCCCTTCCCCGTCTGATTTTGATGCTTTTTGCTATACAGTTACCATTGACTTGACCTGTGATACTGAGCTAAAAGCCCTTGATGGGAAATGCGCTGTAATGGCATGTTAACCTTAAGAAGGAAGAGGAACATAGTATCAGCAGCACGTTCAGGGTTTTTTGATAGAAAATCTGTGTTGTGTGCTGTAATATTCCATTATTTCTGATGCTTTAAAATTAACATCACAGTCTCCAGAACGACAGGGTTGTTTGTGTTAATAATTGTCTTAATAAAAAGATGAGTTGATGTTCGTTATGCATCTTGATCTAAAATCCAGGTCCTACCTCAAATTTGACACCATAGTCCAAAGAAGCAAAACCATGGGATTGTTATTTTATGATCTGAATTCTTTATTCATTTAGATGCAATTGTTGCTCAAATAGAACTGGTTTGAACAGTTACCTAATAACCATTAGTTGCAAGAGGTTACCACTAAAATTTATTTCTGGAATAGTCCTGTCTTACCAAGGTTTATGACATTTAACACAAATGAAATCCAAGATCAGACAGAAATCCAAATCTCTGACAAATTCCTTGCCATCTTGCCTCAAGCATGTAGTTATTGCCCATTCCCACCATATTGGTCTTTCATTTAGTCCATTTCTTCTGCTGGATAATGTACCAAATCCCTGTTAGTAAATAATCCCAAGCTGTCACACTGGAGGTCACGGGTAGGACAGTGTTAGTAGAGGCACAGTGCAGACACCTACCTTGTGACTCACTGATGTTTAACTACTTGAAAAAAGATTGTTTTAAAAACTAAGTGCTAATAGGAAAAATACAGTGTGTATTTCAAGCCTCAGTTGTAAAGTAGTTGTACATTTTTACTGTGTACAGTATGTGTTTTCAGTACATTGTTTAGTAATGGGCCCTTCAAACCTAGCACCAGTTCATCCTTCTGAACAGTACATTCATTCTGTTACAGCCTGCTCTGGTGCAGTGGTAGTGTGTTGGAACAGAGTGCCAATTTTCATTAGTCATTTCTGATCCCTTGACCTACATGACTTCTTGAAAGAATTTTCATGGCAAATTTTCAATCATTCTACCATCCCTTTCATTTACTAGAGAGATTAAAAGAAAAAAAGTAAGAATGAAATCTGGTTTTGAGTAGGTAGAAAAAATTTAATATGATTACACAGACCATTTTTTTAATAACTCAGGACAAGCAGGAAAAAAATAACTTGCCTGACCCTGCCGTGTGCTTTCCCCATTTAATTTATTAGCTATTGTTTATTTCATAGAGAACAGGGGGTTTTTTAGTTCAACATTTTTCTCTTTTAATTAAAGGGGTATATTATTATTACTGAGATTTCTGTCAGCTCTTAGGAGGTTGCCTGGTATATATATAACAAGGGAGATAAATATCCAAATGTTGAAACCCTTCTTTGAGAATACAATGTAGATTAATTTGGTGATAGTGCCATGTGTTTACCTAAGCATAGCAAAATGAGGAAAAAATTTGAAACAAACAGAATGAGAGTGACCATGGAGTTACAAAAAAAAGTTGAAAATAAGAGAGCAAATTTTAAGTGGATGCAAAAAATCATGAGGAGTTCCCAGACGTGTCATACAGTATACTTGTGGGAGCGTCTTTCTCTGGTAGGTGTTTGTAGTGCTCTACCCTAAGAGCAGCTTTCTGCTCTGTTGTGGAAACCAGGCCGCGTTTTAATTGGACACACAAATGTTTTTAGGGAAGAGGTCCTGCCGTGTCTGTGATTCCCTCACGTATTTCATGTGGGATATCTGGTGCTCATAAGATGGAAGTCAGAATTAGGAAACGCTTCTTTCTCATGTGTTCAGCAGAAGTGAGGTGAGTGTGCATAACAGCTTTAAATTCTGGGCTGTAATGACAACTTCCATTCCTGTGGCTTTTATTTAAAAGTTGACTTAAGGTCTGCTGCTATTGTAGCTAAGGAATCTGTGACCATGAAATTCCCCTAGGAGATACTTTTAGTTTGGTATATCCATACCAAGGATTGTGTATTCCGTATTCCTTGCTTTAAATGCCTAGGCAGACTGTGGTCCCTGAATATCAGTGTTAGCTTTTGGGGAAAGCAACTCCTTTCCTATCTCAAAGTTTCAGGTTTCCCAGCTGGTACTCTGCCTGTGTAGTAGTGCTGAAACTGCTGACTTGAAATTCGGTTACTTACAGAAGTAAGGCTTAGCCTTGCTGTGGTTAACTCTGCTTTTGGTTTTCCTTTCTGATCCCGGCTATCAGTAAATACTTGAACCAAGCCGCAGTGTAATGGAGTTCCTGGTCGTGACCTCCTTACTTGGTTTGCCTCAATTAATGCACATCTCTTTAGCTTCCTGATTAATGAAAGTAAATAATCTTGGAAAAGAGAAAGTTGGTTTCTCTTAGGAGAAGACACTGCTCAGGCACATTGCAGAGTCATTCTTGCAAGTGCAGGTGGATTGATTTGAATGCCAAAGCAAGAAAGCAGTGCTGAAGCTGCGCAGAGTAGGGTCAAGAACTGCTCTAAAGTTTTTCCATATGAACACAGAGATTGGCAGTCTTCTGGCAGGGTGAGGAATGTGGTGTATTTTGGCAGGATCCTGGGAACTGTTGATAATAGGTTTTGTCAGGTTCTAGTTGGCAGTGCATATCCAAAGTAAGATGAAGTTCTGTCCACCATGTTCATGACTTCACCCCTTTGAGCTGACTTGGGTCAGGTGTTTGTTCAGTGCACAGTGAGTCAGCATCTTGGACAAATGGTTGTATCCACTTATGTCATTTGGAAACATAGGAGCTGTTGCTTTTTAAAGGAAGTAATGAAATTGCTGATAATTTTTACAAACAGGAAAGCCCCAGACCCCATGGCATGTAAGGTAAATGATTACTGCAGTTTTCCAAGTAGTGTGAGTGTATTTTACCATTCTGTTCTATTGAATGCAACTCCCAGTTGAAGTAAAGAACTAAAATAGTGATCCATATTGAAAGAATACTGTTCCTGATTTCTGAATCTGCCTTTTGTTTTCAGGAAACATTAGAGCATTGGGCACTAATAGTGCCTTTTGCAGTCACAATTCCATGATTTTCATGCTGCAATTGCATTATTTGGTAAGCAGTTCTAAGAATCCTCTTAATAAGCCAGTAGTGGGGGAGAGGTAAGTTTGTAATGGTTTTTTACTGTAGTTTCTGGCTGATTTAAATTTTTAAGTGTTGCCCCTTCATAATGATTCCTGTAACTTCTATAGTTGGTTTTTAACCCAAGTTTTACAAGTGTTGTTTGCTTGGGATAGGCCATTTTTGCTCTGTAGCCATTTTGTATTGATCTGTCTCCACTAAGCAGCAGTGTAATGTTGTTTTTATGTCGGAGATGCTTAAATGCCAACTTAGAACCACTTCAGGCCAAGAATACAATTCAGATAAGAGTTTAAATTATATTAAAGGATCTTGAAGAATTACAACATTTTTGTTTTGTCCCAAGATCTTAGAACTATATTTTTCCTGGGTAGCACACAAACACTGTGGTCTTTTTATTTTTCTCTGAATCTGGGAGGAAATTTGATAATATGTTGGGTCAGATCAAAAGTTTATTTTGTCAAAAATAAACAAACATACCAAGATACTTTCCCTTTATGTTCTGAGCTTCTATAGTTTGTTACCTTAAAAAATTAGAATGTCTTTTTATTCCATTTAACTGTTCAACATATATGGACTTTTAGCATCCTTGGTATCCAATGCCAGATAATCTTCAAATAAACTAGGCAATAGATGAAAAAATATTTCCATTGCTTTTGATCTCTCCACTTGCTAGTTTAATCTGATTCTTCCTAGTCTTGTTGGTCTGAGTTGATGAAAAAAAGTAATATCCATGGACTAGCGAAAGATGTAGAAAACTTGAGTAGAAACTTGAAACTTCAAGGCTTAAGCATAGAAGCCTTATGTTGTGAAGATTTTACTTCAAAAAAGATTTTGCAGCTCTGAGAGTTTCAAAGGCAATGTCAGAAAAGCAGTTGGGAACTTGACTATGCAGTGTCAGTTGAAGTTAAATAATGTCATTCAGAAGCTGTCAGGAACAGAAAATCTACCTATTTCAGTACTGAATCTGTAGTTATCAATGCTTTTACTGGTAGAGTTGTTGAGTTCTTACAGTTCTGCTGCCCATATGTGAGTAAAGAGTCCTCCTCAGTATCTGATGTCATCTGCCATTTGCAAAGTGGATGCCTTCTCTCTTGTTTTCCCTGAAAAGCCTGCCAGGATCAACACTTGCTCAGTTATAACACTGAGTTGACCATAAAGCACAACTGCCTTGGGCATGTCTTCTAAAAAACCCCCAACATCATCATAGAATCATCATGGAATGGTCAAGGTTGCAAGGAACCTTAAAGGTCATCTAGTTTCAGCTCCCCTGTCATGGGCAGGGACACCTTCCACTAGGCCAGATTGCTCAGAGCTCCATCCAGCCTGGTCTTGAAGACATCCAGGGATGGGGTATCCACTGCTTCTCTGGCCAATTTATTCCAGTGCCTGACCACCCACACAGGAAGGAATTTCTTCCTAATATCTGATCTATCTCTCAGTTTGAAGCCATTCCCTCTTGTTCTGTCCCTACATGCTCTTGTAAATAGTCTCTCTCCCTTTATCTTGTATTCTCCCTTCACACACTGGAAGGCCACAATTCTTCTCTTCTCCAGGCTGAATAATCCCAATTCTCTCAGCCTTTCCTCATAGGAGAGTTGCTCCATCCCTCTAATCACCTTGGTGCCTCTCATCTGGACTTGCTTCAAGAGGCCTGTGTCCTTCCTGTGCTCAGGACCCCAGAGCTGGATGCAGCACTCCTGGTGGGGTCTCACCAGGCCAGAGGAGCAGAATCCCCTCCCTTGCCCTGCTGGCCACGCTGCTTTTGATGCAGCCCAGGGTATGATTGGCTCTCTGGGCTATGAGTGCACATTGCTGGATCATGTCCAGCCTCTCACCCACCAGCACCCCCAAGTCCGTCAGGGCTGGCCTCGATCTGCTCGTGCCACAGCCTGTATTGATTCCAGGGGTTGCTCCCACCCGGGTGCAGCACCTTGTGCTTGGCCCTGTTAAACCGTGTGTGCCCTCCGGTTACGTTGGTTACAGCACTGGCCCAGAGCGGGAATTTGTTCCAGAGCAACTCACCACTGCCAGAGTGGTCAGTGTGGGTAACGAGCGGTCACGGTCAACAGCAAAGATCCGTTTGTTGTGTGTGCACATACATACAGATATCCATACACACGTGTATAGTCAAATAGCTAAATTCAATCAAAAATATGTGGTCTTTTCTGAAGGATTTCATCCATCTCCTGGGCTGAAGTCTGGGGAAGCTGACGGTCAGATATGTCAGAGGTTTTTACAAGTACAGTTCCTCTGAATTTGATGTTAAATTCAGATCATCCACAGATTCATTGCTTTGATCACCTCATGACAACTTTACAGTTGTTTATGTTTGAATAATTATATTTCCACTTACCCACTTTTTCTGCCCTGTTAAGTTTTTCTTTAGCTTTACAAGGATGTTTCACTTGTGTGTGCACAGTCTTAGAAAGTCCTGAATCATTCAGCAGCAGTAACTCTTCTTATTTGGGATTGGGGGTCATGGTTTACTTATGCTACCTACTGACTTCTTGGCCTGTGCCTTAGCATAGGCTACCTGGGGAAGACAGGAGTTGTGGGACTGGATTGTCATACTGAGTACCCAAACCAAAAACCTTCTATACAAGTTCTGTTGATTTATTAGATAGAAAACTAACATCCCAGTGTTCATTTTCAAAGAAAAAAAAGACGTAATTCTCTCTTCTCAAGTACTACAGATAGCTAAACAGAGGGGATTGAAGGAAGACTACCAAACTCATAAGCTCATCTCATTTGTTATTTCAGATACTCAAGTCCAAGAGAGCATTTCCTTTTGGTGATTTACAATCCATTCACTGTGTTGTTATTTAGAGTCCTAATTCCACAAACTATGCCTCTTATTCTGATTTTACTTCATGGCTTTTATTTTGGATTCTAGGCATTTAGAAACTGGCATAAAGATTGTTAATGTGCCAAATCCTCTTGGGGTTGTAGCCCCAGAAGAATTTGAGCACAGAAAAGAAATTATGAAGCCAGTTGATGAAGTTTGCTGAAACTTACCAATGTATTGTGGCACGAAGAGCCTTTGTGTCAAAGAAGTGATATTTGAACTAAAAAGTGGATTGAGCTACATGGTTACATATATCAGTGAACGTTTGTGAAGAAAAGCTACTCATCACTGAAGAACTCTGAACAGGCTGGGGAGGTCATGACTTTAACAAAAAATGCAGAAATGTTGAAGGCCAGTCTTCTTTCTGTAAGCAGAAGAAAAACTTAAACCACTACTTGTGACAAGCTCTAAATGGACTGTAGCTTCTATTGAGTGTGATTTCTAGAGGGGAATTGACAGTTGGTCTAAAGTTAAATCTGTCTTGCTATTCTTCAAAGAATTAACTGTCTCAAATGTATAAAAGCAAAAAGGATATCTTGAAAACAGATTGTTCAAAGCTGGTGTGGATTGTACAGTGATCCTGGTTTCTGGACCTCATGCTTCCTCAAGTTGTGACAATTAAAGCAATTGTCTCTCCCAGACTCCCAAATTAGTTGTGAAAAGATATAAAGACTTTCGTCTTGTACACCTCTCGTATAAACAGTTACCTGCTGTACAACTGCTTTTTGTGTTATTGTGACATTTAGCCACAAAAGAAATCTGTATTTCTTAGTTGTTACTTGCGTGTAAAATATTTAGTCCATGATTGTAAATTAAACTGATCTGCAATAAGGACCATTTTGAGTTGCAAAAATAGTCAGTTTGGAAACTGGATTAGTTTAGCAAAGAGTTCCAGCATCTCTTTCTGGGGGACTGATTGAACTGAAGGTTCTCAGAGTATCATTTCTTTGCTGCCAAGCTCAGATGAAAGTATGCACAGAACATAGTTATAGTATAGTCATCTGCACATAAGGAGTTGATTCTGAAGGACTTGGGAGTTTTTCCATGTTTTATGTGAGTTGTATGGTATTTTGCCTTTCTAGCAAATGCCATGGATGCTCATATTTTAGATGAATGGTATTTCTAAATTTCTCATACTAGCTGTTTTTTCTAGTCTTTAAATTGCCCAAGATTTTGAAGTTTGTTCTTTCCTGATTTACACTCTTAGCCTTACTCAGAGCACATGGAGGTGGTGTTTGGTGTTTTTGAGGACAGCTATTGTTTCAAGTGTCCTTCAGCTAATTTAGTTTCTCTTGATTTAAAATACCATCAAAGATTGAACTGCAAAAGAGGACTTAATAGTTGACCCTGTAACATCGGGTGCTAGTAGTTAGGAGTGCTTATCCTGTAATAGGCGGGGGACAGGTGGCATAAGATGCAGAGCTATTTGATTGTAACTTCTTTCTAAAGCCCTTACCCTATGGAAAAGGTGAGGTAGCCTATCCCACCAGTTTTTTGGGAGAGAAAAAACATAAGCAGCACTACTTAGTGAAGAGTAGCCAGCTCATTGCAGCTCTGTATGTACATTTACACTGCTGTTAGTTATAGCCATGAACCAAAAGTTGGTTTCTAGAAATTGCTAAGATAATTTTAAGATCCCGTCCATTCCTCTTTTTTTGCCTGTCTGCTTTGGCTTTGTCTGAGGCTTTTGTAAGTCAGTTTGTCTGGCTAAACTGGCAGGAAATGAAACCATAAAATTATGTCAATTTTCTTTTGATTTAGTGAGCTGGATTGCACATAGCACCAGTGTGAACATGGGGGTCATACTTGGAAGTAGTGTAGAGATTGGGAAGAAGGGATAAAGCCCGTTAGGCCAGCAGAGGCTGAAGAGTAGAATGATCCCTTTTGGTAGCAGTCAGCTGACAAGTTGACTCAAACATCTTAAGAAACTTCACCTTGAGACTTTATTTCCCATCTAGAATAAAATCCCATTGCTTTGCAATATACTAATTAGTAATTTTAATATGGAATAGCAGTGCTAACCCTGAATTGTCTAAAATCACAGGCACTTAAGCATATAATATCATTAAAAAAGCTTTTGACTTTTTTTGTGTAAATTCTTTTTGCTGGATTCTGAACTTCTCAGTATGTGGTAGAAGACAGTTTTATACCCTGTAGCAGCAGTTCTTTTCCAGAAGACTCAGCCAAGAATGGGATTCTCTTGTGCTGAGAAATGTGTAAACACGTAAGATAGCTCTTTGATCAAAGAGCTTGAAGACTGGTGCCAAGCAGAGTGCGGAGTTTGATGTGGGAGCTGGAATGTAGAGGCATGAAACTCAAACAAGCCACAAAATACCCACTTGATGGAAAAAGCTTCTAAGCCCTGCTGAGCTGGGATGGATTGAATCTACAGTTTAAGGAAAAGGTTCTTATGCTCATTAGCAGTGGCCCGAGACACCCGTGTTTCCGCTAGAGTTACACCTTCTATACAGGCTTGTGGCATGTGAATATGTTAAATAAATTAAGTTCTTTTGCATTAGAGAACATTGACAGCATGTCTGCTCTGGTCAGAAATGCAGACTAGCTGTTACAGTGTGTTACACTTCCAGCTTTCAGTTACCTAGAATGGGATTATCTTCATGGAACATTACTTGTGTGATGCATTTAGACACAACTTTGGCAGGGTTATTTGTTGAGTCACAGTGCAGCCTCATTTTGTCTTTGGAAATAGTTCATATGCTTTCTTGTAGGGCAGAGTCATAGTTTATATTCTGCCAGATTCAAGTTGGCTACTTGAAGAGGTAGCAAAAATACCTCTGCACTGTATATATGCTTGGCAAAGAGACTGCTGAAACGTATAACAGAAGCAGGGACTAGTACTGTGCTGGAATTAAAAAGCTCATGAGGATCTGTGTTTACTTCTAACACAGTCACTGAGATCTGTATTCTGCGCTCCAACCATTTTTCCCTATAATACCTGTACTTTTGGTCTGGGCTGGTCCCTTATCCATGTTATCCCAACTGCCCAGGATAATGGAAAGCCACTGTCTTACAATCACACCATCCTGAATTTAAAATATTTTAAAGAAATAACTTTCTTTAGTGTGTGCTACAGGTGAGACTAAAAGAAATGTTAACAGCGACATTGACATGTACATTCCTTGCTCTGTAAGTCTTGTATGCACACAGACATGTTTATGGAATTTATAGAATGTACACTTAACATTGCATTCCGTTACCTGATCTGTGGGCTTCGACTACCAGTCTTTAGTAACAGGATTAAGCGGCTGTGGATTGGGGAGTTTAATGCTAGGCCTATGAAGCAGTGTGCAATGGGATGTTCCATGTCTTTGGCTGTGTTGGCTATTTCTGAGCCACTAGTGATGTACAAAGCATCAAAACTCTTCATTTCTCTTTTAGCTTTAGTTTTGAAATGGATCATCCAATGGAAATTCAAATTTTAGCTAACCCTATTCTACAGAATGGTATGGTTTTGCCATTTGTATGTGGTTTAAAGGAAGATACAGGGCCAAATTATGCTAATTTTGACCACAGGAGTTTTTAACTTGACTTTTTTGCTTGAAAAGTTATTTCTCTTGCACTAAAAAACTGGAATGCCTTCCTAGGAGTACTGTTTTTATCTTTACAGGCTTTTTTGGAGTTTCAGAGTTTGTTTGGATTTTTTTTTTTTTAATTGCGGAAGATTTCTTTATCTTCACAGGTCCAGAATGTGAGCATGTGAATTTTAGTTAAAAAACTTTTCGCTGGGCAGAGGGTCACTTTGTAGCTCATCCTTCAGGCTCTAGAAATAACCTAAAAGCTAGTAAGTGAGGTGGTTTGCTGAGTCTCTGAATTTGTGCACTTGAATTTGTGCAGAGAAAACTCTTCTGAAACAAGTTGCATACTCAAGAAACATGAACTCTTGTCTGAGATTGGCCTGTATCGTGATAGCTGTTTGAAGTCCCCTGTCTGGATTTCTGCCCACCCATACCCTGTCTACTCTCCACCTTCAAGGGTTCTTCACAAAGTGTTTCTCTTACTCATCCCTTCATCATGATTCCTTTAGGGGGAGCATTATACCATCCTTACATTTCTTATTTCACGAACCAGTGAGCATGTTTAAAATCTTGCTTAACTGTTCCTCTGGTTTAATATATTCTGTGCAAGATATTTCTCATGCTCATTTGTCCCTTAGGTTTCAGCTAGTTAGCTGTAAGAGGCTACCTTAATTTTCAAGGAAAAATTCACACTGAAAGCACAAGTCTTTAGCAGTGAGGTTTCTCTGTAGTCCAGAAACCTTAGTTCATCATTCAGTTCTTGGAACTGTAAAGGAACTAGTCTCCCAGGTTTTCATATTAGCATTAAGAAAATAATCCATGACCCTGAAGACTTGAGCCAGAATCATCTAGTAATCACTGAGGTACCATGTTCCTAACCTGTGTGTTTAGAATTCAAGAGGACTGAGTCTGCTAAGGAAATGGTAAATCACTATCAGCTGTTTTAAGAAGGCATTAAGCCTAGTTTCTCCAGTTTTGCAGGCTCTAGGAAGACAACTTCTGAGCAGTTGATACATCATGTTTTTAGCACCTTGAGCTAAAGTAGTTTTGTTTGATTTCTAATTTTAATCAAACTAGACATGTAACCATGATTCTGATTTTGATTGGCTTCACTGTGTGTGGTGTTCTGATCTAATGGCTTTTAGACTAGAGATCTTTCCTCCTCACCTTCCAGTGTCCTGAATAAAAATGAAATGTGTTTCAAGGTTTCAGAAAAGCTCACCCTTATGAAAGCAGTTCTTCAGTTTATCAGGCATGAGGTATTTTCATTTAGGCAGGCGGTTGCTTGTAGAAGGGTCAGAGTTAACTACCTATCAAATCCTGTCTTCTCAGTGTTTGGAGTTCTGGTGATTTAGAGTATGCATTTCATACAGTCTTCATTTTTTTTCAGAGTAAGGGTTTATATTTGTATGATGTTTTCTATTTGATAGTCTTAAAATTATAGAACAGCCCAGATTGGAAGTGACCTCGAAAGAGTATCTACTCCAGTCTTTCATGGGTAGGGAAGCCTAGTTGAGGTTATCTGGCATCCTGTCCAATTGCAACTTGAAAATCTCCAGAGATGAGGACTCTACCGTGTCTCTTCGTTCAGTCATTGATTGTTCTCACTCTAAAATATATTCTTCTTATGTCGAGATGAAACTTCCTGCTGCAGCTTGTATCCATTGCCTCTTGGGCTCTCCATGTGGCTCCTTCTGAAGAGAGAGCCTCTATCCTTTTTGTAACCACCCTTTAAGACTTTGTCATCCTTTATTAAGAGGGAGAAACTAATCATTAAAATTCCAGTGTCTCTTATGAGCTCATACACTGATATCTATAGTATCTAAAAAACCTAGATGACATTTTCATTAATGGTTTTTCTTTTTTCATGAACTTACATTTTTCTGTTTTTTCCAAGAATTTCTTAGCCAGAAGTGATAAACGTGAATTACATTTGACTTCAGCTGATGGAAAAATACAAATTTTCCATATGAAAGAAATCATCAAGCCATTTTCAGTATATGCTCTCCTCTGCAGGAAGAAGTCAGTTTTGTATTTTATGGGGTCATCTAGCTCATCTCCTCTCTTTTTCCTCAGTGCTCCTTAAGAGTTCTGTGGTATCTATTAGATACAATCCAAACCACTAAAAACTAATTTCAGAAGGCCTGATGTCTTGGAGATAGGTCTCTGGGTAAGAAATGCAGGTACCTAGAGAGAAAATACAGCAATCTGAGAAGGGGTTGCTTTGGTTTGGATGTTGGTGTAGAGCTCATCTCCTTACATGTGATTGATCTTCATAATTGCACATACAATGACGTGTATGTTGGTTACATATCAAGTTACAGCGACTGTTAGAATAGAACCAGGTGTATCATGATCTGTGTTTGTAGAGGTCCTGAAACATAAAACAGATGCTTGTCTCTTCAAGGTACCTGCTATCTGCTCTGACTATAATTCTGTGGTTGCCTAATTTGGCATATTTGCAGTAGTCCGTGAAAATGACAGTACTTACAAAAACTTCTGCTACAGCTGTGTCTTACTTTGCAATCCAACCTGCCTGCAATCCAAGGTGGCTTAACTGGATATCACAGTATGCCTGCTTGGTCCTCTAGGAGAAAAGGGATTTAAGAGACAAAAGCTGGAACTCACTTGCAGCTAGGTTCGTAAGAAACAGAATGTTAACACAACAAATGAGGCAGTCTCCAGAGCAGTGCAGTAGAAGGCCTGGGTAGGAAAATGACCAGAATGTGTTGTCATCTCCATACACATCTGTATGTGCTTTCTGGTAAGCTGGAGACTGAGTGAAGCTTCTGTGCTCTTGTTACTGGACAATGCTGTGGATAGTCCAGAGACTCAAAAGCAAGCAAGGATGGAAAAAAAACCCACCAGTTGACTTCCTTCTGTGTATTTACTGTAGTTTCATTTGTTTTTTAGGAAGGATAAAGGAATATAAATCAAATATTTAATGAAATAGAAGACTTAAGACAGTCACCTTTTTTTAGTTTCAGAGTCTTTTCCTCATCCTCTAAGAGCTGATAGACCGAAAAGACTATTTTGTCTTTTTATTTAGAGAACTATTTTAGTTGGAAAGTGAGAGATGTAATAGCAGGCAGTGACCTCATGATGTTACTACATCGTTAATCAATATTCTAAAATCAGTGTTACAACAGTTATAGTAAATATGAATCACTTGGGTGCAGTGAACAGTTGGCCACAGTCCAAGCATTTCTTTTTCTATCCAGGAGTTCAGTTTTAGCCAACTAATAGCTCATCTGGGGACATGGCTGTGTGCAGCACTTGGTCCAGGGATAAGTGTCTTGCATAAAGGAAAACTGCAGTTTGGCTGGTTGCATTTGTTGATTTTTTATTTATTTATTAAGCAATGCAAACAAACAAAGAGCCCCAAAGAATCAAATCAGAAACGTAACTACAGATCATACTGGGTCACTTAAACAGCTGCTTTTCTTTGACCATAAGATTGCCTTTGGTTTTTTGCTTTGATGTGATGTATTGCATTACAACAAGTGCTTGGATGTTTTATAATCAGCTGTAAATCCATTGGTGAATTTAATCCAGTCTCTAATACCAGGAGGTGGTTGCCTGCATCATGCCATGTCTGTGGTATCAAATAGGAAATAAAAGATTGTTTGTGACCTGGACAATATTTTGCATGGATGTTAGCAGTTGTATTTAAGAACCTTTTATTATTCTTTTTTTTTATAGGAGATGTATGATGAACAGAAAGAATTTAATAAATTGTAACGGACAGTGAACATTGTAAGGAGTTTATGTTCAAGGTGAATACAGCAAAGTGTGTGTGTGTGGTTTTTGACATGCAGCTAGAACCACAGTGTGCACTACTACAAAAATGAGGAGCCAGGTTTTTATGCAATTTTGCATTTCTAGATTGGTTGTGAAACTCAAATACTTCAGTGAAGTTGGCTGAAAAAATGTAATCTTTGTGATAATCTGTAAATGGCCTATAGTGGCATCACTGCAGTGCTAGTGATGATTGTGCTAAACATTTAATTGATCAAGCATTGTTCTTCCTATGCAGAAGCTTCAGCATGAGGCGGGGTGGATGGCGGAAACGAGCTGCCGATGGCGATGGATGGGGAATATGGGTATGTTCAAAACATAGTGGCTTCTTTTTAAAGAGGTAAATGGCACTGTGGTTAAAAAGGCATTACAGTTTCGTTATACATGCTAAAGGGATGCTATAAATTAAACTCTTTTGCTTTACTTGCAAACACATAATTAAGTTTGAAAGAAATATTTTAATTACAAGGTTTTGATGTCTGTGTTCACAATAATCACTAAATTTCATTATTAATAAATGCAGACCCTTGAATAGCCTCAAATCACCATTTAAAAAATTAAGTAATTTAAAAACTATTTAGGGTTGTCTCCCCCACATTCTGTAGTTGGATGAACAATAACTGAGGTACCTGATTTACATAAATGTTTAGAATACTACTGTCTCATGTATATTTAAGAACTGAAAATACGTGGAACCACATTGTTTTGTTAGGCAATGAGCCACCAGTTTAGCACACCCAAATTTGCATCATCCCATTCTTTCTCTTTTTTTCATTCTATAAGACTTCTTTTATATATAGAATCTTTTCCTAAAGAAAAAGAAGTATGAAATAAATCCTGCCATGTTGGTAACAAGATGCGGTTATCTTGCAGAAAAGAGTTTATGGTGGAGGATTTTTAATTTGATAAAAGAATGTCTTTTGTGTATCAGCCAAATTCCTTTCCGGTCTTATACTAGACCAGTTTCTGTATGTAAACATTAGGAAATAAGACTGGCATCATGGGTTGTGTTTTGTTTTAATTTAAAAACTAGGGTGGGTACATGTCAGCAAAAGTTAAGAAATTGGAGGATCAGTTCCGGTCAGATTCAGCCATACAGCAACAGAGAGATGGAAATTCGTCAAGTATCTTCAGCGGAGTTGCCATCTACGTCAATGGCTTGACAGGTGAACCTTTATTTTTTTAAAGGATCTGTTTTGTGTTGTTCTTACGTGTTGTACTCATCCTGACCAGAGGTAACTGTAAAACGCATGAATTTGCAACTAAGTAAATACATGATAATTACTGTATATGTTTTGTATATTCCATTGTTTTTCATTAATAAGGTTTTCAATAAAAAATCAGATTTACGTTCTGAATATAAATATTGCTTTACTAT
This sequence comes from Pomatostomus ruficeps, assembly GCA_013400735.1. Lineage (NCBI taxonomy): Eukaryota > Metazoa > Chordata > Aves > Passeriformes > Timaliidae > Pomatostomus > Pomatostomus ruficeps. The sequence goes on from VYZT01048179.1 coordinate 282,249, forward strand.
ATCGTTTACATGAGATAACTTGTAGAAATAGGAGTAGATCTTTCCATGTTTCTGTGATCTTATTTGAAATGAAACCTTTTAACTTCCTCCATCCTACACTTACTAAGTTTTTAATATTTAAAATTAGTGATGGTTAGATGGTGTGCTTTAAATTTATGTTTGGGAGAATATGTCGAGGTTTTCTTGCTCAGAGTGGCATAATGTGTGAGACAGAACCTACTAATAGTGGAAGGAAGAACAAGAGAAGGGGTAAGACATTTATGCGTTGTAGGGAGCATCTGTGATGGAATGATAGTGCATATTAGCTGGAGTAAGGTTTTTAATCTACCATGCTTATGTTCATACTTCTCCTTACTTCTCTAAAGCAGCTTAATAACCTTTTGGAAACTCCCCAGAAGCCTTTTTCAGGGATCTATGCCAGGAATGTTGTGATTATTATGTAACTGATGCATAGAGCTTCTATGAGATAGATTAGTGCTGGTTTAAGCACAGGGCTTAAACGGATTGAAAAAGGTTAAGGTGGATATATTAAACTATTAATACATCTGGATTGGTTGTTTAGTGCAGGCCGCTTCTTTAGTGAAAATCCAGCATTTCTGTATTCTTCAAGCTACGAGTCTCTAAATAGAGCTCTCTGAAAAGGCTGGAGTAGGAAAGATAACACTTGGAGAAAGTGTTTGCTATTTTTAGTTAAAAGTAGGGGTATAATGAAGTGTTAGACATATTTTGAGAGTTGACAGGAAGGAATTGTAACTGTATCCTTTAAAAATTTTTTCTTCCCTCTCCTATTGTTCAACTTCTTTTTTTAAAAAAGTATCTCGTGCTAGATTCACTTTTCAAACATTGTGTTAGTGCTGACCCAAATCTTTGGTGCCTGTGTGACACCACTGCAAACATTTTCCAAAACTAACACGTTTTTCTTATTTTTTCCCCACGTCTACTTGCAAAATAAGTACTCTTTTTAACGTGATTGAGGAGATCAGAAAAGTTGTTCGTTTCTAAGGTATTCTTTGTTCCTTGTAACAATTAGAGAATAACCTGGTATGGAAGGAGTGAGTTAACTGCTTCACTAAATCAGAAATTATATAGTAGGAGTTTAGTGCTGTTGCTAAACCCTTTTGGTATTAATTATTTTCTCTTGCTTCTGAGTATAAACTATTCTCCCGAACTCTGGTGAAAAGATAATCTAATTTTGTATTATGTTGATGGTAGAGCATTTTTTCTACTTGAGTACTTTTTCCTGCTCTCCACCATGCATATTGTGGGAAGATCCTCTATAGCAAGTAAAATGTTTACATTTTGAATCAGTGTTTTCAAAAACACAGTTTTCTGCATTTCTTGCAAAATGTTTTTCTGATTTGTTCTTTGAAAAGCTTGTAAGTTTTTTTCAGGAGTAAAACAATGGTTTGCACGCTTTGTGATCATGGCGTCATATTTATCAATTAAAGTTATTTTTCTTACTGCATTTGCTGACACTAAGCAGAAGTATTTCTGGTTTTAATTTTATAGATCCCTCAGCTGATGAATTAAGACGGCTGATGATGTTACATGGAGGCCAATACCATGTATACTATTCCAGATCAAAAACAACTCACATTATTGCCACCAATCTTCCAAATGCCAAAATAAAAGAATTGAAAGGAGAAAAAGTAGTTCGGCCAGAGTGGATCATGGAAAGGTAAGCTGCATTTTGAGAGTTCCCCTTTTGGGGAAAAAAAAGCCACCAAGAAAAATCTGGGGAGAAAAAAATTAAAGATTTCATTTTGAGATTATGGTTTAGCTTAAACAAGTAAGTCATGGAACAGCTGAGTAGAAGTACCACGGTTGCATTGAAAATTTGCTTCTTAGGGATTGTTCCTTAAGAAACTTCACCAAGAACATTCAGAAAGTCTCAAGCATATTAGAAAACTGAACAGTATCCTGTTAATTCCTTTTAATGTCTAACCAATTGACCAGACTTCATCCCAGGATGTTAAATAACTACTATATGATTGTTTTTAAACCTCCTGCCTTGTGTATTGCAGAAGTTTCATGTCATCTGTATATAAAGAAGGTTGTCAATTGAAAAATGTTCTCATGAAATTGGAACTAATCTGCCTAAGCATTTATTGTATTGTGACTTTGTAAGAAAATAATAAAAACAAAAGAAAAAAAAAGAAGTTCACGTTTTATTTACAAAGAATTTATGTCATTGGTTTCTCCATGCTCTGGAATATACAGAATCCACTGAAATTGTCCTTAGGTCCTTGATAAAGATGATAGCCAAGCTCAGAGCAGTTAATGTGGCTTGCATCTATCTTCTTCCATCTGAGGAACCCGTAGGAAACAGAACAGGCAGGAATACGTTCTAGAAATTACCCTGTTAGTATCATGCTATTCTTAAGTAGCCTCTTTCCTAGATGACCAACAGAAACAGGCAAGGAACTGTTCTGCAATGTATGTGTGAAGTCTTACTTGCAGTTTGCTGATTTTCAGTCCTTTGTATTCAGCTGTTTCATATCATATATCTTTATGGTCAATTTTTTAAACTTTAGTTAGAAATTATAGGTTTCTCAGTTTGAAAAAGACTTTAGATACAGTTCTCAAAGTTCATACAGGGGCAGATGCAGCTTAATGTTTTCACTAACAACATGGACATTAGTGATCCAGTGCAAAGTGCCCTCAAACAAGTTTGTGGATGGCTTAGAATAGTTGATCTACTGGAGAGCAGGGCTGCCCTTTGGAGAGCATCAACAAACTGTAGGAATTGGATGGCAGAAACTGGGTGAAATTCAACAAAGCAAAGTGCAAGAGCTATGAACACAAGACAGAATTAATTCCGTGCAGCCAGACAGGTTAGGGACTCACTGGCTAGGACACACCCTTGTAATCCAACAGGACCCTCAAATCTTTCCCTGAAAGGTAACTGTGAAGCAGCAATTGTCACCTTGTGGAGATGAAGGCTCACAGCATACTGGGTTGCATTAGCAAGACTAATTGCATTAGCCTGCAGATCAAAGCGAGTTATTATTCCAATTTGTTCAGTACTTCTGAAGTTAAATCTGGAGTTGTGGAGTTGTGTGTCAGATTTTGGGCTTTTCAGTAAGAGAAATAGTGACAACTGAAGTGAATTCAGAGGAGTACCACCAATATGAGCATGTGATACATGACTAGACACTGAGAAAGCTGGTTCTGTTCTGCTTGGAGAGAAGACTAGGAGGGGGTCTAATCATTATCTTTCATTACCTATATGGAGGTTACAAAGGGTGTGGAGCCAGAATTTTCTTCAATATGCACAGCAAGAGGACAAGAGGCAATAATCACAAGTTGCAGCAAAGAAAAGTTTGACTATAAGAAAAAGCTTTTTCACAGTAAAAGAGAGTAAGCAGTGAAAAAGGTACCTAGAAAGGGTTGTGGAATTTCTGCCTTTGGAGATACTCAAAATTTGGGTGGACTTAATCCTGGGCAATGTGATCTGACGTTAAAGGTAATGCTGCTTTGATCAGTATTTGAACTAGAGACCTCCAGAGGTCCTTTCCAACCTAATTTTTTTTAGTGATTATGCGTTCTGTGACACAGGAAAGGTGGAATGGGGAGAGATGTTGAATGATGCATCTAAACTAGGATTCCTGTTGCTGTATCTTAATACAGTTTGGAAAAAAACAACTGTTGGTTGATCTAGTAGTGCAGCTACTCCAGTAGCTAAAACCTTGAAGTTGTGAACAAGTTCTTAGATAAATGTGGGTTTGTTTAATCCTCTTGAAATGGTAGCAATTACTCTGAAACATTGCCAAGGTGGTTCTGTACCTAGGTTCACATGGTCGTATGAGAAACAGTCAAGTCAGGCATTGTAAAAGCTTAGTTGCTGCGTCACCACTCTGTGTACAAGAAAGCTTTGGAACTCTTCCAGGTGTATTTTTAACTCTGTTTGGCAATGTTTAATGCAAATTATGTTCCTTTATGCATTATATATATTCATGTATCAAATGGTATTTAATTGATACCTTTTTGGTGCTGTTTT
>VYZT01048184.1:0-22050 GCA_013400735.1 Pomatostomus ruficeps
AACAAAACAAAAACACAACAAAAGCCGAACTTTGGGAAAAGACACAAAGTAAATGGGAAGAAGAGGAAGATATTGCAGAATTTTTGCTATTTATGAAAAATCACCATCCACTTGTTTGCCACTGTCAGCACAAAGTGTTTTTGATGTAAGATCACTTTGGAGCCTGCTTTGGGATGCTCTGAGCCTGCTCTTTAGCGTGTGTGCATGTGTGTTTTTTATGCCAGGGTCCCTGTAGCATTGAGGCAAAGAGCTTTCCAAACCTGTTCCCCTATTTTCAGGGGTATATCATGGGCCATTAAGATGAATTCTGGGATCCTGCCCCTTCCCCTCACCCTGATTTTAAAGATTTCACTGAAGGAACACATTCCAGTTGTTACAAAAAAAAAGAAAAAAAGAAACAGAACCAAAAAAAAATTTGCATGAAATATCTCACTTCAGGAGGAGGAGGAGACAAAGCCCTCAACATGACGTGCTGAGTTGCTTTTCCACCCCAGCCAGCTGCACTCCTTTGGGAATGGCATTTTTTGGGCAGGCTGTGCAGAGGGACGGCTGGTTCCTGGCACAGCAGCGGAGGACAGTCTGATGTGGAGTGGCTTCTACCTATAGGGCAGGAAAAAGAAAAAGAGCTTGGTCTTGCAGGAGTTGCCAGTCCAGACTGAGCACACACATGCGTATCTAAAGCTCTGAGTAGGGAACACATCCTGATTTAGACGAGCAGTTGTGCAGGTGCTTCACTTCAAGAGTGTGCTGCAGCTGCTCGTGGAAGTCAGTGGGACAGAACATTAAGCTTTAAAGTTGAGCGTATGCTTAAATGCTGCCTTAAATAGGGATGACTTCAACATGTGCCTGTGTTCTGCAGAGCTGGACCTGTACTGTAGGGCTAGGACCTTTTTAATTAATAATGTAGCTTATATCGGGAGCTTACGGATTTGTTTGGGTAGTTGAATGCTAAAAACAAATTTTATTCCATGCACTTTTTTAAAAAGTAAAAGTTTCACACTTTTGATTCACACCAACTGGCGCGGAAAAATAGGCCCGAGTATCCGGCTTTCTCCAGTGCATAGAGACGTTTCCTCTATTGAATACACTCCCCAGAAGAATGTTACAGTAGCAGTGACTGTGCTTTTCTGTGTATTTCTTGCTGTTGGCAGTGTCTTGCCCCTAGTATTCTCTTGATGTATCTTGGTGTGTATATGTGATGCATTTTTCCTGAATATGAATACATAAAACTGTATTCAGTTATGGATGTAAATATATTTTTTTTTCTGCAGTCTCTGTGCTCTTGCCTTCAGTGATGTGTTACTGGAGTGATGGGAAGCAGGAGACGTACTGAAACCAGGCTTTCTTGAAGGCAAGAAAATAAAAACAGTTTGTTTCTATGTATCTGCATTAGGCAGGTGTAAAGTAAGTGGAGAGAGGGACCGGAGGAATGAGGGGGGACACAACACCCCGGTGCACAAAGGCCTGCAGTGCTCTGGGAGAAATGGGACAGTCTGGGTCCAACAGTGGTGTCTCAGGGTTCCTGAGGCTCTGGGGTTATCTGGAGGAAGGATTTAGAGATCACTGCTTTGCCACCTGGGAGTGGTGTAAGATGTACCATTGCAGCAGCTTCTGTTTGTGTAGAAGTAGGTGGAACCCCGTGGAAAGCCCACACATCTGCCTTTCCCACCTGCTGCTGCTTCTGCTTGTGCCACCCAGCAGGTGGGAGAGGAAGAATTCAGCCAGCTCGGTGCTTCCTGCCTGCAGGACTCCTCACTTGCACTTTAGTGGTGGCATTTCCCTCTGCCTGGTGCTGCCTGTGGGTTGTGCCAGGGACTTTACTCTTTTTATAGTTCGCAGAGAACTCTGGCGCACTGTCGGGGGCTGTTGCTGACCTGCTGGGACAAGCAGGGCTGGCTGGCCCAGCAGCTCTGCGTCTGGAGCTGTTTGGGAAGCTGCACTGCTGTCCTGCTCTCCTGCAGTGGATTTCAATAAGAGTGCAGCTGTTGCAGCTTAGACTGGTGGCTGAATGTTCTCCCCTACTTACTTTTAAGTAAACTGGACTCGGCCTCAAAATTTTAATGATCTAAAGCCCGTTCCCATTAGAGTGGAACATGAGCAAATGTTGAGGACTGTTTCACTGAAAGCAAAGCCCATGGACTTGAACAGAAGACATGACTATAGTGATAGCCAAGTTTTTGTGCAGATAATTATATGTAGGAGGTGAATAGTCACTAGTAGTGACAAATAGTCACTGAATCTGGCTGAAATCCTGAAAGGGATTTTCTAGCCAAGGGTACCCAGCAGTCCTTGCAGGACTTCTTGTTCAGCTCTGTACCCAACTGTGTTAGTATTTAGAAGCTCTTCCTTGCTCCAGTGTTTGCATTTGAAGAGATGTCTTACCACCATGTTGGTGGTGTTTGTAGCTGTGTTTTATTGTGTAAAGGAGGTATCCTTCTGCTCCTGTGGGGCCCTCGGTGTGGTACTGCCATCTGTTACTGTGGAAATCATATTGAGATACTTGCTATGTTTGACAAATAATGTGAGTTGGAGGTGGGAGAGGCATTTCACTGGCAGATATATTTTCCTCTAAGGTATCCACCTCTAAAAATACTAATTAGCAATTTTGTTCTTAGACTGAGTAACTACAGATATTAGACCAACTTGTCTTGCAACTCAAGCCCTGGAGAACCCTTTTATCCCAGAAAAGAAGTCAAGTTTTATGACATGCAGGTAATTTGGTAACAAAGGATCACTTGATGGCTCACTGGGGCAGGGAGAGGAGTGATCTGGTATCAGTGTTGCAGAGAGTGCATATTTTAATCAAGTGTCAGACAGGAGATGTTGCGAATAGGGAGGCACTAACATTGGTGTCTGTTCTGTGATAAATTTCTTTCTTCTTTGCTGTGGACATCCTTTGTATTCTCAGGCTGGCCAAGAAAGTACAGCCTGCCTCTGTCAGTGTTACTGTTGGTGGAACAAGGGCCTCCCTTCCCTGGGTAAATAACTTCCGACACAGAAATGTGCTGTCATCTCCTTCTAGCAATACACAACTGCAGGAAACATTCCTGTGTCAAACCCATGGTTCTACTGAACCCGTGGGGATGCAAACACAATCCCAGGTGCTGTATCTTGATCTGTTCCTCGGTTCATTTGACCTTAGATTCTGAAAGGTAAATGATATTCTGGTCAAAGCTGTTGCAAAGCACTACAGGTATTTCTGTACAGTGAAAAAGAAACTGACTGGCTTTTGGCTAGAAGCTGCCTTGGTCTGGCTAGTCCCACACAAGGTACTGCAGAAAAATTACCTCTTTCAAAACTCGCACTTAGAGAGTACCTGAAATGTAGCCTCTCAAGATTTTTCTGGTATTGGCTGCTTTCCTCCAGAGTTAAGTCTTCAGCTGCTGCCTAGTTCTGACTTCAGAGTGATGCTGATTCAAAGCTGCTTTGCCATCAAAAGAAGATTTTTCAGCTGTTTGAATAGCTTCTATCTAAGACTGAAGCTGTTCGAGAATTTGTCTTGTTATGAAGTGCAACTCTGACGAACTGTAACCATCCCATCTATTTTTAAGGAATTTTTAATATGCAGATATGTAACAAGTTGTGAAAAAAACCCCAACATCCAATGCACTTCTGTTGCCAACTTTCCTTTCATGGTCTTTGGGAAAAATTCAGATATTTCTCAGCCAGCTCTGTAGGGAGTTGAACACAGCGTTATTAATTCTCGAAGATGTGTATCAACAAATATTTTGCTGTCTGAGTGCAGCAATGCTCCATTTACTTCGGCAGAACTGCGCTGCTCTCCAGAGGATTTAGACCTACAGTATTTAGGCTCCCTAATCTGGTTTGTAAATGAGGGCTTGGAAGCTGATACATAAACACACATTGTGGGCTGCTGCACGAGGCACTGCTCAGTGGTCTGTGCATCATAGAGCCCGTGATATGTGATGAGTTTAAGAACTAGAATTTACAAACAAAAGAATGCTTTTCTTACATTCTTTAATGGCAGTGAACATACAGTGGTTTTCTCTTAAAACAAATACTGTATGGTGTGGTCTGAGGGATTTTTTTCCAAGGAAGGAAGGAAGTAGCAGCTGATCAAACACTTGCCAAATCAGTGGCTTGGCTTATACTGATTTTAGTGAAAACTTGACTCAGACTTTAACTGAGCGGTTCCTGGTGTAAGTAGCAATGCTCCTATTCTTGTCAAGTCATTTGTTACTCAAGAAATATTGCGAAGAAGTCATGACAGGTGATGTAACACAGCTGGTTGGTTTTAAAGGACATTGTTCCACAGTTCTGACATTTTGCTCCTTTGCATCTCAGTATTTTTGAATTCAAAATATTGATCCTAGGAGCAGTTTGCTATTGAAGCACGCATGGGTTTCTACTTAATGAAACTCTGCATGTACCTTTAGAGTTTGATGAGGATTGCAGTCGGTGTTGGGTCTGAATCCTGTCATCCTGCATAATGCACTGGGAGTTGCTCTGGTGTGTGAGAGAGTTGTTTCTTTCTGGGACTCTTCCTCAGTGTTCTGTTGGCATTTACACTCTAGGTCTTGTCCCGGCTACTGTCAGGTGTCTGTGTGCCTTGGGGCAGCACTTGGAGCAGATGGGAGGGACAAATCCAATACTCTTGGCTTCAGTGCGACTTCGACTATCAAGGCAAGAATTTCAGTCCTGTCCTTGCCTTTTTTGTGGTCGTGGAAACCTGTTGTGTCCCATGTGCATGACAGAACGTTGTTGCTGATTCTCCTGGTGTACAAGCAGGTGGGGTGAGTAAACCTGAAGGTGATCCAGGGAAGGGGTCCCTGGATGTGGCTCCGTTCTGTACAGGTGTCCCCCCGCATGCTCCCCTGACACACCCTGGGAGGCTCAGCCCTGCAGCTCAGCATGTTCAGCTCATCTCAGAGATCACAGCAGCAGCCCGTGAAGACACAAAATCTGCAGGCAGAACCACGCTACCGTAGTTTGCCACAGTGTGGAGCCAGCTGACCGAGCTCGTGGTGTTCTCTACACCCTGGGTTTCAGCTTGCTGGCTCCAGTCTGGGGTTTTCTTCAACTGCGAGAGTAGAACCTGGTCAAACATACAGTTAGAGAGATTAACTTTTTACTTAAACTTTTAACCTAATGAAGACATTAACAGACACGGGCTCCTGCAGTGTCCTTTGGACACCTACCCCGGAATGGAGGTGCTGTTAGTGGAGCAGCTGTGACTCTGGAGCTGTCAGCTTTGCTGTCACTGCTCTGGGCACAGTGACACCCTGGAAACCCCTCAGAGCGGCTGTGCCCCAGCGAGGGGTGGCAGTGACTGCTCTGGGGGACACACGGTCACTGTGCCGATGGGAAGGGGGGCTGCAGACACTCCTCAGCCCGGTGATGATCTTACACTCCCCAGTGTCAGCCCTGTTCTATTTACTACCTTATCCACTGCTGAATTATTCTGGCTTTGGAGGAAAGACATCAAAGGGGAACCAAGAATAATTTAGTATCCTGTGAACACTTCAGTATGCTACAGGGCAGTAAATGTTGCACTGATATATGTTTAAATATTGAGACATTTTGAGAATTACTGTAAAATCAGTTGTGAGAGCCATTTGTTTTTCTCTGTTGCACAGATTAGTCACGTTTTTTGCATGGTTACATATTTTAGTACTTGTGCCTTTTACTTCTCTGTTGTGAGGATACATTTTATTTTCATGTTTTATCATCTGGTTTTGGACACTTTTTATATACACTTCTTTGATCATCTGGTTTCTTGTAATGTACATGTGTATATATAAAATAGATCAGATTTGTATTCATGTGCCTCTGAGATGTAAAAAATACTCATTTTGTACAGGTTTTTTTAGAAGCACTAGGTCACAGTCTAAATTACATAGCAAATGAAATTTAACATAATTAGCAGTTCTTTGTCTTCTTTTAGGAATGTTGTGTCAGATGGTTGGTCTCTTGTAAGGCAATGTCACACACACTCCGCAGATTTATTGTTTTAGTATTGTTATGAGACCAATTCTATCCACTTGTTGGCTTCAGTTAATTCAAAATAATAAAACACTTAATTAAATGTTACAGTCCTGACTTGGCGATTATAGTTTTTATTTCCATTAAAGCCAATTTGCTTCTTTTTATACTTGAAATGGACACCAGACCAAAACCTCATTTGAAAACATTGCCCATTTCAGGTTAACTTTCATTCTGGGATTATTTTCGTGGGATCAGGCAAGTGATTTACTTTGCCCATTGAAATGGAAAGAGAAACAGCATTACCAATTCATAGACTCTCCATCTTAGAGTGTCGAAAATGCGTTAGTTACTCCTTCTCTTCCCTCCCTGGCTTCTGGGGTAGCGCATCCTGAGGACAGACCCTGGATGTGCATGACTAGAGATCTTCCTCTTGCACATGTGAGAGGCTGGGTGTCTTGCTCTTCACATGTTGGCAAATGCTGAATAACCTCCTTCCCTTGGGGGTTGTAGCACAGCACTCTTCTGCTGCATTTGGGAAGCTGTGTTAGATGAATTGTGAGCCTGGACATCTGTAACTCTGGCAACCAGGCACCTGCTCCTAGAAGTGTCCTTGCCTTGCTCCAGCCTCTTCTCGAGCTGCTGGTTTCATTTCTGGAGTGCTGACCCTGCTCATCAGTGAGATCCTCAAATTGTTCCCTCTCTCACACCTTGTGGTTTATCAACACCCCACTCACCAGCCCTCAGACACACAGATAATAAACTGTCGCAAGTCTCAAGGAAGAATTTATCAATATCCCCTAAAGCTTCCAAAAAACCAAAGTTTTGAGACATAAGAGAATATATTCCACTCTCGTGGAGCCGAAATTTTTTGGCTGAATTTGGCACCCAGTTCACAGAATATAAAGCTGCCTTAGAAGCAAGGAGGTGGTTTTATCTTTTACTTCAAAGGCTGCTTGGTATAAAAATGAGCAAAGTTCACTTGCTCCGTTGTTACTGAAAAAAAGCAGCCAGCAAAAGTGGCATATGACTATTTTTAATCTCATTCTGTAACTTAAAACATCAGTGAAGTGATGTCAGTACTGTTGCAATGGGCCATTACACTACTTTCTCTGTATTTTCTTGAAATACTTTCTGGGGACAATAAAGCTGTCCTTGCTGATGTGGATCCTTCAGGTAGCTGTAATGTACAATCAGATATGTAAATAAATTATTTGCTTTCCCTGCATGACTAAAATGTTGTCTGTGGTGGGTGACTGATTCAATGCCCCTCCTTGCCTTCCTCCCTGGTCCACCTCTGTTTCTGTGCCTCACTTGAAGGATTGCCCAGTTCTGTTCTCACCTGCCCAAACACCAGCTTCATTAACTTTGGATAAGTGACAGGGATGACACCAGGGAAGGAGTTTGCTCAGTACATGCCTCACCTGACATCCACAGCTGTGTTAAATTTCCAAGCCGAACCTTCCCAGGACCAACCCATTAATCTCTCCACCCACAGGGCTGCCCTTCTCAACTGATGGGAACTCCAGCTGGGAGCTGTTTGCAGCCAGCTCCAGCTTTTTAATGTGACTTAAATATAATTATTTACTGGCCCGTGTAGCTAATGAGCACGTGCTGTGGCTCCGTCCTGGAGGAGCAGAGAGCTGTTTGTGGGGAGGGCACAGCCTGGAGCTGCATCCTGGGGGGATCTGGGGCTGGGGCACGGCCAGCAGTGCCCACCCAGGGCATGTGCTGAGGGGAGTTTCACACTAAACCAAAGGCAGCAACTTCCCTGGGAGAGTCCTGAGGGAAAACTCTGCCATGGGCAGCCTTTGGGAGGGTTCTGAGGGAAAACTCTGCCATGGGCAGCCCCTGGGAGAGTTCTGAGGGAAAACTCTGCCATGGGCAGCCCCTGAGAGAGTCCTGAGGGAAAACTCTGCCATGGGCAGCCCCTGTGAGAGTCCTGAGGGCAAACTCTGCCATGGGCAGCCCCTGTGAGAGTCCTGAGGGCAAACTCTGCCATGGGCAGCCCCTGAGAGAGTCCTGAGGGAAAACTCTGCCATGGGCAGCCCCTAGGAGAGGCTGAGGCTCCCGGGTGTAGCTGGAGGGGCCATCCTGAGACCAGCACTGCAGGGTTTGTCCGTGAGGGGCCGGGATGGTGCTGGGACAGCTCTGGCCATGACTGGGAGCTGGGACCTGTCCTGGGTGCCATGTGTGCAGAGCAGAGGAGACCCTCAGCCTACTGTGGGCTCAGGACTCGCCGCGTCCCCATGCCTGGTGGAACAGGAGCTGCGTGAGGCGCCATGGTGGAGGACGCGCCCGGGGCCTGCTAGACCGACACACTGAGGTAATTTTTTCTTTTAATCTCCTTTTTGAGCCACCAGACCTGCTGGCCTCTCCTCTGGGCTTATTTTAACTGCTGGAGTCAAAAGAATAACAAGTGAGGAACAGCTCAGGTTCCAGGCTGCTTTTTGCAGGATCCGTGTGGCATGAGGGGAGTGTGCCGTGGGCAGGTCCCTTCAGGGGCAGCTGGGCCTGAGCTGGTGTCTGGGCACATCACCCAAAAGAGGGGTCCATTGCTCTGGGAAAACGCTGCTGACAGAGGGGCAGACACTGTCAACCCAGAGAAATGCTGAATGCTCCTTAGTTGGGAAAAATGGAGCCTTTTTTTAATGTGTTGGGGACACTCCAGGGTGAGGCATCGCCTCAAGCAGCCCAGTGCAGTTCCCTGCCCTGCCCTACCTGCCCAGCACCATTTCAGATGAAACCATCAGGGTTGGCCTGGGAATGCCCGCAAAGCCCAGCCTGACATAGCCACAGGGTGCAGGTGGCTTGGGGATGTGTTTCCACAGGGGGTTTAGTGGGTTTGAAGTTTGACTCCTGAAAAGCTGCTGTTCCCACCCCCAGCCTGCACCTCAGGTGTCACTCGTGTCCTTGGGGTAACAAAATGTGACCATTTTGCACCTGTGTGAAAGATAGTGAAGGGTGTAAAGCCAGGGAACCAAGCCTGTGGTGTATTATTTAAAATACAAAGCAGAGTCTAAGGTAGTAAGATCTCTGCCTCCAGCTGGGCTTGGAGCAAGGCAGAAGAGGAAAGGGAATTTTGAAAAGACTTCACTAATCAGTTCAAGCCTTGCAGGGCAAATTTTTTCCTTTAAAAAACATTTTGATGGTCTTCAATTGATCATACTGTACCAAACAGCTTTCATTTGACTGACAGTAGTTTCTAAACCTGGAAAATGTCTTTTACAGCATGTGTACATGAGGTTCTGAGGCAGCTTTTCTCACAGTAGGTACAGATATTTGGGGGATATTCAGGGAATCGGAGCAAAGATACTGCATGAATAATCCATGGAGCAACATACCTGTGTGTTATCTTCTCAGGCCTTCCGGTTCCCAGATTCCTCCCAGCAATGAGATGTTGGATATTCAGATTTATAACAGCAGGCTCAAAGAACACTCCCTACTGTGTATGCTAAATCACTTCACCAGAGACACACGGAGCAGTTTTGTTCCCAAATCTCAGCAGCTCAGGCTAATGTGCTGTACTACTGACCTACTTGCAGAGCAGTTACTCACTGGTACATGAGAAAGACACAGTGGGAAAGCAAATCCAGTGTTACTCTCCGGGCCGGAATCATCAACACTACATATCACAAAGTCTGTAACAGTTTCTAGCAAATTATGCTGTTCTTACTGGGCTGGGGTGACCCGAGACCCTCGGGTCATTTTACAACCAGGAATTGAAGCTCAGACCTCCTGGGAGGTGATTGTTGCCTTGCTCTGATCTTAGGGGGTGGAAAGTGGGTTTGGAGGCTAAACAGGGCAGTAGCAGAGTAGGGAAGAGAAAGATTCCGACTCCTGAGAACTTGGGCAGTGGCAAGGAGGGCTGTTACAAAGAGGAAATACATCTCATGGGAGCATCAAGGGAGTACACCAGCCTCCTCCTGTAGTCTGGCAGCAGGCTCTGGTCTCCTCAGGTTGTCTTGGCTGACAAGTTTTCTTCAGCATAGCAATCTGAAAGCCATGACTTTGATGTTTTCCCTTGTTCTGTTCACTATTCTTGATGGCCCATGTTTCAATATTGTCTTGAATCTCTGATGGCAGACTGGGATCTGGGATGTGTCACTCCACTCTAAATATCATTTGACACATGCAATGCAGCAGGGACTCTCCTAGCTTGCGTAACTCAGGGTGAAATTCGTCCTTAGAGCCATCCTTTGTGGATGCAAAGAAAGGCTAGAGCATGACCAGTAAGTTGAAGACTGTCCCAGATGTGTAACCATAACTATTTGGGTTAATAGTGATTTTAAAACGACTTTGCAATGATGATATTGTCAGCATGTCCTCTGACGTGGTGCTTAGATCCAAATTTCCCTCACACCGAGACCTTTGTGCCTTAGCAGAGGGACGATGCAGTTTGTGTTTTGATGTGATAGTGTGTAACAGGGGCTATGACTCAAGTACAGACTGTTGATGAAAAGACAGAGAGGAGCTGGGCTGTGGCACCAACAGGGGTATTGGAACTCAGCTGCTGAAAGGCCGCCGCGCTCGCGCTCTCCCTTTTGTACTGGAGCAAGTTGCTGGTTGTGTTTTGTGAAACGCTGTCTCTCTTGGCCACCCTGTGGCTTTTCTTAACGTGCTCAGGCTTTTATTTAAAACCTGAGCAGTCACCAGGCAGGGCTGCTCTCAGCCCTTCAGGAGTTCTCTGGTCAGCCTGAGCACTTGTCCCTCGTGACAGAGAAATAACCCCCAGCCAAGCGTGTCCTTTAGCAGTGAATGGAGGGATGCCCTGAGGAAAAGCAGCAGCAGCAGGGGGGTTTGCTTTCATTCTTGGAAATACTGAGTAAATCTGGATTAAAGGTGCAGCCCTGAAGCCCCCTCTCAGTGGCCCCATTCCAGGGAGCAGCATTGCCGGGCTGTGGGCACAGCAGAGCTTCCCTGCAGGAGGAAACAGCCGAGCTCTTCCCATCCCTCTGCCAGAGCTGGGGAGGGATGAGGAGCCTTGCCAGGGCTGTCCTGTGCAGAGGGATGTGGTTCAACACTCGCTGCCTGAAATGCAATGTCCAGGGCCAGAGAGGGTGCAGGACGTGGCTGAAAACAGCTGTGAGTTCTGCAACCCCAACAGCTCCCGCCATCCTGCTGTTTTCAGGCTCTGAATATCGCTGGGGTGCTGGCTTCCCAAATGACTGGAGCACCACAAGGTACTTACTTTTTTTTGATAGATTCCGTGCAGTATTTGTATGAAGATCTAAAAATGGGACCCTCAGGAAAGCAACTGTTCCTCTTTGGAATGAGCTGATCAGGCTTCACGTGGTTGGTTTATTTGAGCAAGGAGCACACTGCGAACGCAGGATGCATTCCTGCGATAAAGGTTGCATAACTCAGATCTGATTCAGCAGACAGTGGGGTCTGGTTTCAAATTCATAGCATAAAGTAAAAATAATGATTCTATTATGTCAGATTGGTTCTAACTGTGCCTGGATTTTTTTGCTTTTTGTTAGTTTGGTTTGGCTTATAGTTTTCAGGAGGAGTATGTAAGCCAAAAAAATACCAAATTACCTTCTGCTTCCCAACATTGGTTGAAAACTAGAAACCAGGATGAACAATTTTAATGCAAAGCTAAATAATAATGGTTGAAAACCACAACCTTCAAATTCTTCCCTCCTGCCCTACAGCTAGTGGTGATAAAAATGAGAGCTAATTTATTTCTTGGGTTTTAACCAAGCGTTAGCCATAAGACTAAATATTTGGTAGCTGGAAACCCAAAGGAGGAAATATTAATAATGCAGTATTGTATTTATGATTTATGCTATTATGATTTGACTATGTAAAACAGAACATAATGGGTTTGAAGTAAAACGTGAAAATTGAGTTTGAATATCAGGAAATATAGACTGCCTGATACTGTCCCAAGGGAAAGGGTGGAAACGCCGCTGTTCGGCTCTCAGGAAGGTGGGAGGCAGCGGGTGGCAGTGCAGGAATGGAGCTGCGCCGTGCCGGGACAGTCCCCGCCGTGTCCCGGTGTGCCGTGTCCCGGAGATGTGTCCCGGTGTGCCGTGCCCTGAGATGTGTCCCACCGGGCCGGCTCCTGTGCCGGGGGATCCTCCCGGGCCCCCAAAGCGGGAGCAGGTGCCGGAGCGCTGCGGAGGGCCGGGGCTGGAGGTGTGAGCCTGGCGGGACTTTTCCCGTTCCGAGCAGCTGCTGTTTGTTTCCTGCGGCAGCTCTGTGACTCCGCAGTGATGCACCGCGTTCCGCTCCCGTGAGAAACACCGGGAGAAAGGAAAGCAAAGCTTCACCGGGAATTCCGCGGTGCCGGAGCGGCGGCGCTTGGGGACACCGGGGACACTGCGCGGGGTGGAGGCAGCAGGAAGGGCTTTCCGAGCGATGCCGCCGCAGGGACACGGGGCAGGGGATGCCGAGCCCCGCAGGCGGGGCAGGGGCAGGGCCCGCCCGCTCTCCGGCTCCCGGCGCTCCGCCANCCGATCCCAGCGCCCCGTCCCGCCGCCGGCAGCGCCCGGGCCGCCCGTCCTGCCCTGTCCCACCTGTCCCATCCTGTCCCGTCCCGTCTCGTCCCATCCGCTGCCCCGGCCCGGCCCCGCCCGCGCCGCTCGCTGCCTTCCACTGGCGGCGCGCGGGTGCAGCCAGCCCGTCGGGCGCGGTGGCCAAGTGGTAAGGCGTCGGTCTCGTAAACCGAAGATCGCGGGTTCGAACCCCGTCCGTGCCTGCCGAGGCAGCGCGGTGCGCTGGCAGCCCCGCCGCGGGGAGGCCGCGGACGCCGCCTCGTTTGCGGCTCATTTTTGCTGTCGGTGTTGGAGATCCGGCCCCGGAGGCCCGTGGGGAAGCTGCGAGTCGCGGGGGAAGTTCCACCGTGCCTGCGGCCGGCCGGGTGTCCCCCGCTGCCCCGTGTCTGCGCCGCAGAACGGGTTGGAAGCCCGCGGGTGGCTGAGCATCCCCGGAGCGCCGGCCCCGGTGTCCCCCCAGCACCACGGGATCCAGAAACCCCCTTGCAGAGGACACTTCCCGGCGTTTTGCCTCAGGACCCGTGTCCTGAACCGGGTGAATCACAGCTAAAACGGAGCTGCTGTTTGCGCTGTGATGCTGCGGGAGAAGTGTTGGGAGCGCTCGGGTGTGAGGAATCCTCTTGCTGGTGCTCTCTCCATAGGCGGTGGGTTTGATGTACTTCTCACAGGCCGAATCCTGGAATAAGCAAATGCAGCTATGAAAAGCCTCGGGCAGTTAAAATCGTAGAATTGGTAAGGTTGGACAAGCCCTGTAAGACCATTGAGTCCAACCATTAACCCAGCACTGCCGTGTTCACCGCTAAACCATTCCTCAAGTGCCACATCCACATTTTTTAACTCTTTCAGGGATGGTGATTTCACCACTTCCCAGGGCAGCCTGTTCCAATGTCTCACCACCCTTTCCGTGAGCTTGTACAATTTGCACCAGAACTGGCCCTCATTGCTTGGTTCTTGGATCTATCAGCCTGTGCAAAGCACGACACTTGGGGAAGGGCATTTCTGCTGCCTCCGTATAACATCACTTTGGTTATTGCTGCTTTCAGACGGCTTAAAATATGTAAAGAGTAGAGTCATTGTATTGCAAAATCAGCAATAGCCATCTGGGCAGAGCAGAGGAGCCTCTTCCAGACAACTTGCTGCTTCCTTTGATGCTTAAGAAAAAGCTGGTTTTGCTGTTCCTGTGCCACGTTTGGCCTGGGCCTGACTGGGCAGGAGGCTGTTTGCCTTTCTCAGCAGGGGCTGGAAGCGTGTGTGCATGAGGTGTTTGGGGAGGTCTGTACAGAACGGTTGTGCAGTGTGTAATTAGCAAGACACAAAACAAGTACATTTTGATATAAAAACAGGAAATGCAGTTTAGAACTTGTTTAGAAAAATGTAGATACTATTTTACTTGCAAAATAGAGAGCTGTCAAAATCCCATCACCTGTGTTGGAGGCTTTTGAGGCTGAAAGTTCCAGCTTTGAAACACCCTATTTTGATTTCCTTTTTCCTACATAGTCTCACATTGGAATGTCAAACCAAGATGCTTCTATTGGTTCAAAAGCCATCTTGCAGCTTTTGCAGAGATTTTCAGAATTCCGTGGGTTTGTTTCTGGCTGAAACCAGTTGTGAAACTGAGGTTCTCCCTGAAGCAGCTTTCCCATCCTGTACAGTCGAGCAGCTGGGTCCTGCCCAAACGTGTGCCACGAACCCAGGACTGTGAATCGGGTATTTTAATAAAGCTCTGGCATTGCTGTTCTCTGTGGCCGTAACACATCCAGGCAGCTCACCAGCTGCTTAACTTCAGTTTCTGCAGAACTGGAATATTTCCTTCTAGCACTTGGGTGTCTGTGAGGAAGGTCCTTCACAGGCTCCCTCCTGAATTCCCAGGGAGAGCCCCACGGGAGAGCCTTGTCCCAGGATTGCTGGTGTGCATCTTCACTTCTGGAACACACCTGGAACAACAGCACAACCGGGCCCTTTCTGTTCAGGAACAGGCAGTTCTGTGCGTGCCATCCTGCCCTTCTTGTCTTCAGGGCAGGGCTGTGTGGAGGCAGGTCACGTGTTCCCTCGCCTCCCAAATTCCCGCCCCTCTTCTTACTCACTCAGGCAATAAATTTGATTTTGGCTCTAATTAATAGCTAAAGTCCTGAAGTGCCAGCCAATGAACTTTAATCAAGACATTTATGATCTGATCATAGCTATGCTGGAGATGAGGGTGGCTTGGGGTTTTTTGGTGGGTTGAGGAAAGAGTTGTTTATTTTGGACACAAGTCCTGACTGAAAACATAAAAATTTTTAGGTGGCCCATTTGAGTTGCTTTAAGATCTTTGATTTTTTCCCAGAAAATACTGAGCTGCCTACCTCTGCATATAACACCTCTATGAAATGAGGAGCTATTAAAGGAGGATTAAAATGAGGGCCCTTTTAATTACCTAATAAAAACATATTACAATTAATGTATTTAAAAGATGTGTTACTGATGAAAATCTTGGCCATATTTAAATACAGAATTCCCTGACCTCTCTAGCTTGACAAACCAGTTATTCAGAATCCAGAAATTTTCATGACTGCTTTAAAATAAATGTAAAAATTAATCAATTTTAACAGTATTTCTTCTAAGATTTCAATTTTAGCAGTATTTCTGAGTAATGTGTTCTATTTATTTTTGAGAGGCTGACAGAAAATGTTTGCTTTTGAAAAGTAAGATGTGAATGGGGACTAAAAATAATGGGGTTTCTTCAGATTATAATAACATTTTCAGCACTTTGCAAACTCTACTGAGTGTCTGTCGCATCCTCCCTCGGGTCAAACTTCAGCAACCAAAAACCAGTGAGCTGGGAGCAGGGCAGGAGCTGTGTCTGGGTCAGAAATAGCAGTGAGATCATTGGAAAGCCTTGCTCAGACCTTGCTGTGTGGAGCCAAGCAGGGGATTGTCCCAAAGGCTGGGCAGACCTGCTTCTCCCATTAATAATGTGTTGGGTTGTTTTCCCATCTCTCCCGCTTTTTGGGTTATCCCTCCATGAGATGCCTGGCACCTTAAAAAAAAAAAAAAGGGAGAGAAAAAAAACCCCCAGCCACTCAAGCCCTGAAACCTTGACCTTGGAAAGAAAAGGCCTGTGCTGAGTTGTGCAAACAGAGCGTGGTGTGCCAGGGGTGACCAGGCTGAGCCAGCTGGGCCATGAGCCGAGCACGGCTCCCCTCCCATTGCAGGGGGCTGTCCCGGCAGCCCAGACCCCTCTTTGTGAGGTGAACAACAGCGCCAGGCTGGGAGGATGCTCCAGGGCCTCAGTCTGAAACCACGACAACATTTCCTGCAGGTTGGACAACTAAACATACAAAGTGTTTCATAGAGCTGCCACCGCCAGTGAGACCACCCCAAACTGGGCAGCAGGCAGTGAGCTCAGAGGAGGCAACAGAACAGTATTTGCAGCGTTGTCTGAGTCCCAAATATGTGGCAGAGTAAATTAACCCGTGAGTAAATAAACCCCAAACTGTGGAAATCTTCACATGGCTACAGCAACGTGATTCCCATTTCCATTATGCCTGAAATTTAATGGACTGCTGAAGTTTGACCAAAAGGCATTTCTTGTGTCAAAATGAAAAATTGCAGATCAAAAGGGTGACTTTGCAGACAAACATATCGATCTAAAGCCTGGGTGACACAGACTTCCTGGAAGAGAGCCCAGAAGCATGTCTGTGTTTAAAGTCAAATGGCTGTAGCCTTTTACCACTGATGAATAAAAAATGTTTTTGTCTGCATGCTGAAGGCTCCAGCAGAAACAGAAATTACTCGATTTGTTCTGCCAGAGGAGCAGGTACGTGTTTGTGAATAGTAATCCATTGAATGCTGCAGAATTCAGTAATTTAAAAAATGATAGTGAGATAGGAAGTAAGAATTATTTTTTTCCCCTTGAAAACTCTTGTTTATGGCACTGTAGGAAAGGCAGAGTGAGAATCTTTATCCTGTGTTCAAGGGGCAGAGTTACTGGTGTCCCCTTCTCCAGAAACATGAGGGAAGTTGTGAAGTTCCCCTGTGAGGAACCCAGGTGTATTTTTGGTTTTGGATTCATACAGAGGTCCCCCAGGTTGCTGCTGTCATCTGTAATTAGATGTTAATAGTCAGGTTAAGGTGTTCCCCCCGACCAGGCTGGATGGAGGGCCCAGCACAGCAGCAATGCTGCTCCTCTGGGAGCCAGGGGTACCGGTGGGAATGGCAGCTGCAGGATTGTGTGAAGGAGCTCCGAGGGCACCCAGGAGAGGGAGTGGGAGTCATCACTGCCACGCTGGTGTAGTGCAGAGCAGCGCTCAGCTTCCCGAGGGAACCTATGAAACAGATTTTAGATGACAAAAGTGGTGCTGAATGGCAGCTACTGCTTCTGGGGAGCCCGGGAAATGCCAGCTGACACTCCAGGCAGTGTACCTCAAATGAGCTGCAATTATGCAGGCAAGGAGGAGCAAGAGGAATGGACGGGAGATTGCTAATCCCTTCCTCACAGCCCGTTTAACCTCAGCAGCACGGGGCTTGCTGCTCACAGAAGCCCTGCTATTCTCCCTGACTCCCTCTCAGGTATTTTGTCATGTTCCTGGCTGTAAACTATATGAAAAAAAAATTTAAAAGAGGCTCAGAGCCTAGGCCTGGAAGGTTTGTGCGCAGGGTTCTCCTATCTGTGTGAGTACACTCTTGCCTTTACCACTGAGTGAAGTTCACTGCAGTGAGCAAGCTGTTGCAGGATGAAGAGCAGTAACATGACTATAGCTTTTATTGTGATGATCTTTCTGCAAATTGGAAAAAAATTCTATTTGAGCTGATGGAATGATATGTTTGTAAATGCAGTGCCATGGGAGCAGAGTCAGGTGTTGGATTAATATAGCAATAGGACAAGAGGAAATGGCCTCAAGTTGCATCAGGGAGGGCTTAGATTGGATAGGAGGAAAAATTTCTTCACCTAAAGGATGCCAAGCCTTGGAACGAGCTGCCCAGGGAAGTGGTTGAGTTATCCTCCCTGAAGGCATTTAGAAGATGTGTTGCTTAGGGACATGGCTTAGTGGTGGACTTAATAGTCTTGGGTTAATGTTGGACTCTGAAAGGTCTTTTCCAACTGAAGCAATCCTCTGAATCTCATGGAGAAGAATTGCCTTTGCATTCTGCACAACATGGCTCCACGGGCCTGGTGATTACAGTGACAAAGCCTGAGACGTCATGTCAGTGCAAAAGCTTCAGTGACAAACAGGACCAGAGGCAAAGGGCACACCCTGAAGCACAGGAGGTTCCATTGGAACGTAAGGAAACACTTTTCCAAGTGAGGGGGACTGATGCTGGAGCAGGTTGTGAAGTCTCCATCCTTGGAAAAATTCAAAAGCCCTCAGGACAGAGCCCTGGGCAGCCTTCTCTAGGTGACCCTGCTTGAGCAGGGGGTGGGACCAGGTAACCTCTAGAGGTTCAGCCTCACCTATTCTGTGAAACTCCTTTGCCTCTGAAGTTTTACTGTTTGCTGTGCCTGAAGGACACGGGGCCACACCGTCCCCTGCGCTGAGAGCAGTGGCTGCCTCTGAGGGTGCTCCCTGGGGCTGTGCCTTGCCAGCTTGTTTGTGGCAGCGGTGCTCCAAACTAGTGCTGAGTTGGTACAATCACCCAAGTTAAAGAATTTAAACTGTATACAAATTCAAGGCAAGGACAGCCTAATATAGAATGTAATGTTTACTGTCTTTGAAGAAGCTGTAATAAACTTGGACGGGAAGCTTAAGCAAGAGATGGAGCAATCAGCCAGCCTTACAAGTATGTCAGAGGGTCCTTGGAAGGCTGAAACTTGTCTAAGTTATTGCTGGACATTGTGGCCATCAATTGAACCCAGGTGGTTACAAGAGTTTGATGGCATTGTGCACTTTGCACTGTCACAGCCTCATTGGGACGGTGAGGATTACGCATCTGGATCGATGCAATCCTTGTCACTAATTTCACTGGGATTGTGCCCAAGTTTGAACACGTATTTCATCACAGGAAAAGGAAAGCAGGAGGTATGTGAGGCTCTACTGGTGTAGCTGGGTTTAAAGCCCCATTTCCCACTTCCTGAGTGTAGATAGGAGGACTAATACTGTGGCAGCATCTTTAATTTTAGGAAAGCATCTTGTATAGTCCTGCAATCACTGTCCCCTCTCAGCAGTCACTGCCATGCCTCAGTGCCTGTGCAAGACCTGCACAGTGAGAAATGAGCTCCAAGCCCGAGCCTGGTCCCTTTGCGACTTGCTTGGCCTGAATTCCTGACTCCTGTCCTTTCATCACTCTGGGCCCAACTGAAAGAGTACTTGTGAGCTACCAAATATAGAATGTGCACAGCCTATTTCACAACTGGAACTTGCAAATGCCGGAGTGGATTTCATGGACTGAAGCCCCCCAGGGAGGGAGCCTGACAGTAAATAATGTTAGTGTATTTGTTTAATCCCTGGGGATTGTGGAATGGAGGATTAAAGTGGGCTAAGGGGATTTCCCCCATTGACAGCTGCTCCACAGTGCACAAACACACAATTTTTTTAATGTAACTTGTTCAGGCCTAAAGAATTTAAACTGCATGTGGCACTGACCGTTATTTCCACATCTGGTTACACATATCTGTCTCCCCCAGTAATTGTCTTTAATAGACACAATTGGGGATGAGGTAGTTGTACTAAGAAGAGACAGTGCTCTGTGTTTGAACAGGAAACCGTTATTTCTGAGCTTAATCATAGCTCATTAGTCCTGTGATTTTCTCCTTTCCCCGATATATGCACACATGATTTAAATACGAAGGGCCAGTTTTTGGTAGGGCATTCTTCTTGTACGGATGGTTTGCCAGGAGAGCCTTGGCCAGTGAGCAGAGAACCAGAGCCTGTCTGAGCAGTGACTGGAGGCTGCAGCTCACTGGTGCTATGTGGGTGCCCCGAGGTGAACCACCAGGTTCTAGTGAAGATCTCAGAGGAGGGACTGCAGTTTTCTATGCATCCTTAATGAACTTGGCTGCTCTGTGTTCTAGCACAGGTACATGGGGTCAGGCCAGCTCCTTGCAGTATGTTGTATTTGCACATTTCTGAACTTTTACTCACAAACTTGCTATTCCTACTGTTCTGATTAAAAAAAAAAAAGAGAGAGAGGGAGATCTGACCCTAGTCTCTGACAGAGATTCCTATTCTCAGGTGAACACCTTCCACTTTGTGAACACCTCGGAAGAAGCTACTCCATCTGGTTTGTGGCTCTTGTGAAAATTGTTTTCTTTTTTTCCAAAGAGGGCTATTTTCAGAAGTGACAGAATCTGTTGTTCCATAGTTATTGTTCTGGGCTCTTGCTGGTCAAATGTTATTAATATATTAGCCTTTTGGCTGCCAAACAGCTTGAAACAAACTGGTTATGTTTATTTTTAGAATTGTGTAAGTTGTGATGCTTTACAACTTGATACGCTTGTGATTACATCTGAACTGTATGCGGAGCTAATCCTCTTCCCAGCTCCCATCCAGGCAGGGGGTGTGCTCATGCATTCCCTGGGCCTGGATTCTGCACACCATGAAGGGCAGCCAGCAGGTATTTGCGAGAGGAGATGAAGTCCTAAGACCTGACCTTCTCAGGTATGGAAGTGCCTCCTGCCAAGTGAAGACTTGCCTGAAATACGCCTTATCCTGTTACTACCAAAGGGCTGCCGGGGGCATCAGTGGGAGTGGGAATGTGTTGCCAGCAGTGAGCATGTCCCATGGGATCAGGCTCCCTGCAGAAGAGCTTCTGCTGGACAAAAATGTGTGAAAGTCTTGCTCTGCTCTCATGAAAATTAAGAGGTGCTTCACATCACTACCAGTGGGGGCCAGGTCAAGACAAGAGACAACATGTTTTGAGGCCGCTGAAAATAGCAAATTGAGCAGTTGGTCCGGACATCAGAGAAGCAATGTGCCATCAGCTCAGTTAGGGAGGAACTCCATTCCCTGGCTCATGCTCTTCCTTCCATACACGTAGGTACATTATTTGCTGTGAATTTGTTGTTAGAATTGTTCTGTGGTGTTTTGAGCAGCTACTTGATAGAGACAGAGCAAAAAATGTATTTAAAAAAAGAAAAAAATGAGACTATGAAGTCGACAGGTGTAACTTGCATCCTGAAAGAGTAGCAGTCTCTTATTTCCTAAAAGCTGTTGAGGCTTTTTTCAACCCAAGTGATTTCTACAGCATCTATTCCCTTCACCAGAGAAAAGGTTAGTGTCTTTCACAACTTTTTGGGAAGTCTTAATTTCTACCAGTACTCTCTGGGCGTCATCTCTGCAGAGCCATTCCAGATGGTCAAGAAATTCTTCATTTCTCTACCTTCTGCCAGAATGTCTTATTTTCAAAAGGCTCATAGAACTCTGTCCCTCTTCCAACCTTTTCGCCCATGGTCCATGATTCACTTTGCATTCTACTATCAGTTTTAAACAACATGTTCCTTGGCTCCAGATATTCATCAGGCGTCCAGCCAAGGAACACGTTCTTCTGTGTAGAGGATGGCTTCGCAGTGTTGATCGAGAGCAGTGCTGTGGCAGATCAGTTCAAGTTCTCTCTCCAGCATTCTCTCCACGCAGGCCAGGTAGAGTCACTTGCCACATCCATAACAACACTTACACAGGGCTGCCTGGTTTTCTGTATAGATAAAGGAAACAAATGTGGTGTAGATGACAGAGAGGTGCATTGGGT
Organism: Pomatostomus ruficeps; assembly: GCA_013400735.1. Classification (NCBI taxonomy): domain Eukaryota; kingdom Metazoa; phylum Chordata; class Aves; order Passeriformes; family Timaliidae; genus Pomatostomus; species Pomatostomus ruficeps. The sequence continues at coordinate 21,108 of VYZT01048184.1, forward strand.
GCTGAAACCAAAGATTTAACAGATGAGGCCTCTGGCTGTTAGCTTTGATTTTTTCACGCATGAGCACACAATTATATCATGCATGAACGTAAGATTACCACATGCATGAAGGCACAGTTATGTCATGCATGAACACACAATTACCTCATGCATGAGCACATAATTACGTCACGCATGAGCGCACAATTACATAATGCATCGGCACAGAAGTCTTCCCAAAAGAAGCTCAAAACTTTTCAGGTCCTTGTGGCATTTTCTTAAAACACATTTACATGTAATGAAACTACACAACCCGTCTATACATGGTACAGCTGTGCTTTGTGCCCAGATTTTCTCAGTCACACAGGTGTACTCACCCAGCCCTACTGGGGATGTAAATGAAGAGACTTGGGACACATGGAAGGGTAGATGTCCTCTGACATCCCTTTGATACAGACAAGGTGTCCGTGCCCACTTCAAAGTGTGCAGGGGAAGGCTGGACAGGGAGCAGTGCAGGGAACCGTGCATGGTGATGTGCAGGGAGATGTGCGGGGAGCAGTGAAGGGAGATGCGGGCTGCGAACAGCCTCGGTGTGTGCAGGGCGAGTATCGTGGCTGGGCGATGCCAGGGTGGCCGCAGGGTCTGTCCGCAGGGTTCGGCTGCAGGGTCAGTCCGCAGGGTCTGTCCGCAGGGTCTGTCTTCAGGGTTTGGCCGCAGGGTCTGTCCGCAGGGTCAGTCCGCCGGGTCTGTCCATAGGGTCTGTCCATAGGGTCTGGCTGCAGGGTCTGTCCATAGGGTCTGGAAGCAGGGTCTGTCCGCAGGGTCTGTCCATAGGGTCTGTCCATAGGGTCAGTCCGCAGGGCCTGTCCGCAGGGTCTGTCCGCAGTGTCTGTCCGCAGTGTCAGTCCGCAGGGTCTGGCCGCAGGGTTCGGCCGCAGGGTCTGGCCGCAGGGTCTGTCCATAG
>VYZT01048185.1:2318-46291 GCA_013400735.1 Pomatostomus ruficeps
AAGGTAACTCCATAAGAACAGAAGTGTGGTTATTGAAAGACTGAATCCAGCTCAAGGCAGGACCTTCACAGAGGCTCCTATACTTTATCCTGTATTTGGAGCACTGATGAATCTAAGTAAGCAAAAGGTTGGTTTACCCGTGATGGCTCCTCGTAAGAAGTGTACACAGAATCAGAATCTGCACCCTCTTCTGAGTTACACCCAGCTTGTTTCCTGGGATGGGAACTGAGAGGATTCACTTTGATCCCTTGTTGCTGCGTTTCCCAAGGAGCTGGGAGGAACCATGTTTCTATGGATACTGTGGAGGACAACCATTCTCCAAGCAGTGCTCTTGATACTATAGTAGTAGAGATAAGAACAGCGTAGGGTAAGAACTCTGTTACTCTGCAGCTGTTTCATTATCACAGAATCTTTTAAGTTAGAAAAGACCTCTGAGATCATAGAGTCCAACCATTAACCTATTATTGTTCCTTGAAGAAATAACACTTCTAAACTCTGTGAGTGTTGTAGTACACATTTTTACCTAGATATGATAGCATCCTCTAGACACTTAGGGAAAACTCTTGTATTTCTAAATCTGTGGAGAAGAATTATTCTCTTGATTCTGTTTCTTTTTGAAAGAAATAAAACACTAGAATAAAAGACTCAGTTATTCAAACTTTAGACTGTGAGATAGAATTGCTACTTCTGAAACACTGACAAGAAGTCAATTACATGACAAGAATGTCTCCAACTTTTTCTGGAGTTGAACCTGGGGTTTTTTAGCATTTTTACATTTTTAAATTTTATGACTTTTTTTTAATACTAAAATCTGTATAACCTCGGATGTTTCATGTCTTTGAAACACTTGCATATTAAACTGTGCTTTTATTTTTATATAACATTCTAACAACATAGGATGTAATGGAATACTTTGTATACGAGGTTGGTCACTATTGAGTATTCAATATCTTTTTGGCCCTTCTGTACTGAAGCTTTTTCAGTATTGAGGAGTGAAGTGAGAAAGTACCACCATTGAAAGTTGTATTCCCATATGGTCTTCCAGATGTTCTTATTCTTGTTATTCTGACTTGTGTTGCAGATGAGAGGTAACCAGGTAACTGGCTACTCAATGACTCCTCGAGTACCATCTATCACTAGTTTGGTTTTCCCTCCTCTTAGCCTGGTGTGTGCTAAAACACGATGAATGTTCTGGTTTTTGTCATTCATTAGTGATGAAAATTGTACAACTACTTCAGGGAAAGCAAGCAGCTGAAGATGTTTGTGGTTTTCCTTTTCTTGAGGATAGCAGGTTTTTTGAACACCTTGTGTCTATGGCAACAGTGGTGTGATGTGTTTAATAAATTGATTTAAGAAGTAGAGAACACAGGTGTTTAGTATCTTTTGGAGTTAAAGGCTTCTGAAGCTTCTTGACATTAGTCTTTTCTTTTAAATCCTAGTATTGTCTTCATAAATATGACAAGGTTTATTTTAGTGACATCTTCAAAATTTCACATCCCATTTTCAGTTCAAATATAAAAAATCTTTACTGATGTACTGACATCTTATTTAGTGCTCATTTAAAACAGGCTTTACTCCTTTCCTTTTAATTTCTTTATATTGATTTTATTAACTTGGAATTGAGAGTTCCCCTACCAAAGGAGATAAAAAGTCTTCAACAAATAATTAACTATTATCCTTTGGTTTTAGATACAAAGAAATCCTTAAAAATGTATTTGCAAACCGTGAGGAAATCAGAAAAGAATACCTCGAGGTGGAAAAGAAACTGAAAGAAAATACACTAAAGAAATATTACCAGAATCAATGTCATGAACAAATTCAACTAATGTGCTCTGAAGAAAGAGTAGAAAAGGTGAGTTTTCTATCACGTAGCGCAGGGTATCATCTCTTCATTTTGGTATATTTGTGTAAATTTTGCTTAAGTAATTATGTAATGAGTTAAAACATAAATATTTAATTAAAGTGGGACATGCAGATTATGACTCCTCTATGACTATTGAAGTAGTGACCTAATTTTGGGGGTAAACAGCAGAGTACAGCTGTCTTCTGAATATAAAAGAGTACCCTCTGCCTTGTTAGGACACTACCTTGCTCATATCCAGCTTGCTGTTGCTGGTTTTGTGCCTTTTAGTTGTCATATTTCAGAAACAGTCAAACATCAGAAGAATTTGATGTTTGAAGGTAGAGGATTTCCTTTTACCCAATGCTTTATCCTTTAGCAGGCTTTTTCTAGGACATATTGCATAAGGAAAACTGAAAAATTGCTTCTTCATATTCATCCTTGAGTTATTAGGAATTATTTGGTTCTGTTATATAAAAAATAAGAAAAAAAAATCTCTATATAGTAAAGAAAATTTGGTGAACATAATTTGAAAGTTTCCACCTTAAATGCTGATTATTGTGGGGGGGAATTTTTTTTTTAAGGCCACTTGCAAGAGGGATCAAAGGCTTGCAGCACTTCATAGCCACTATGTACGCATGCAGAAGAAAAAGGAAGAGGAGACCAAGCTTTTTGAGGAAAATACCAAATGGCTGCACCGTGTTGAAAATGAAATGCGCCTTCTGGGTCAAGATGGGTGCATTCCAAAAGTAAAAAAATACCTTTCACTTTGTCATGGTTGGGGATGGGGAGGAGAACTGGAAAAAGGGTAAAACCTCTGAGTTAAGAGGAGCTTAGTAATTGAAATAAAGTAAAATATATGGAGAGAGTGTACAGAAAAAGAGACAAACATCTTTGGGCATGCATAGATAAGCATTTGTGTGCCTGTTGGATTCCTAACGCTAATTGCAGCATGCCCACTGCTGGTCAAAGGAATCTACCAAGTTATATTTATGCATGTAAATAAAAACCAAATAATTCATACTTTTCTACCTTAAAACTTTATTATAGTAATATAGCTCCGTTCTATCTTTACTTTTCAATATAGGCTGATCTAATATTATTTTTAGTTTAAATTTGAGTTTCTTCCTACCAGTTCAATGTACAGCTGTTTGATTTTCATTTTCACTCCTGATTTCCCAAAGGAGCTTTGTCAAGATCTGCAGTATTGCCATTTAAACCTGGAAGTTCAGGACCTGAAAGCCCAGATTGAACACATGTTATCTCTGGTGTCCCTTCAAGATCAGTATTACAAGCAAACAGAGAAGTGAGTATGGTTTCATGGCAGGTGTGATATAGCTTACCTTCTGACACTTGTAACTTGAGAAGATCTATTTAGAGAATTTAGTTTTAATTGAAACAGAAGCAAGGCTTTTCTCAAACTTATTGTTTTCTGGATTAAAATTGTTTTCTTAAGCAAACGTGTCTTGCCTCTTGCTGTTTTACAGATTACTAAATACTTCACTTCCAGTTCTTCGCAAGCACTACCTGATTTTGAAAGAAGCTGGGTTGACAAATGACTTAAGTGAGACTGAATATGCAGAGGTTGAGCAGCTGATTCAAAGACAAAAATCAGTAGCTTGGGCTGACCAGACTGAAGAAAAGAATCAAAATCAAAACCAGGAAGTAGAAATGTCAGCTATCTTTTCATTCCCACAGCTTGTGAGCAGAACAAACACCCCGTGCCGTAAGTATTTCATTGATTTGTTCTCTGTTGGAATTACTTCTAAATATGTCCTGCAAATCCAGATGTCATCCATAAACACAGATGTGCACTTCTGCACATACTGAAGCCAAATGTAAAATTGAGCCTCGCACCCACTTTCTGTAAATTATACACCATTCTTAATTGGATATAGGAAAGAAATTTACTTTTTCAGTGGCTAGATACATTCTAACAGATAAATTCATCCTGTTGTTGTAATGTACCCCATATATCCATGATCATACGTGTAAGTGCTATGAAGAATTGCATTTGAATCTTTCACGTGACATTGATGGAAAAGGAATCATAGTGTTAGTTGGTTGTAATTCTGTTCAAGTGACCTGAAATATTAAGCAGGTATAGTATTGTGGAGGTTCTAAAAATAGCCTTGAGGGAGATGACATTTTCTGTTAATTACTGGTTCACTTGGAATCAATTTACTACAATATTTTAGAAGTTTGTTTCCAAGAATCACTGGATTCACCATATCTACCATGGAAATGACTGTTTTGCTGTATCCTGATGGCCCCATTTTTCCCCATAACTTTATGTTGCTGACTTTTCTTTAGCTGTGAAGTGAGTTGCCCTGGAGCACAGCCTGGGTAAAAAGGGATGGAGAATCCGTATAGATAGTGCTGTTCTGATGGATTACGAGCAAAATGTCAGCCTGAGAATGCAACTGCTTGTGGTTTGTGCTCTGGGTAGGTTCACAAAGTAACACACTGAGGCTTTCCTGTTGCTGCTAGTAATCCATACCTGACAGACATCCATAGGTAACAAGGGAAAAACAGATAAGCAGTACTTCAAAAAGTACTTCAGCTTCTCAAAAGCTGGTAGTTCTGGAAAGAGCGTGGACCCTTGGCAAACTGTGAAATGAGTTCCTTCCTTTTGATGGCCTCTTTCATCTATACAGCTCGAGAATTATTGTTTCAAAACCATCTATTACCTCTCTCCTCATTCAAAGTGTACGTGATTTTTGGCATCTGTTTGTGTTGCTGTTGATGATACCAGATAGTTGATGCAGTGGTTCACTGCAAAGTTCAGACCCTGTTGGCAGTGGGCTGAAGTTGTTTGGTTTGGTTTCTTTGTTTTTTGGTTGGTTTGGGGCTTTTTTTCGTGAGTTGATTTTAGTTTGGGTTGGTTTTTCTTTTTAGTTTGTGTTTACTCTTATTTCTACAGAGAGAAGGCAAAGAAAGCAGATTTGGATGCTCACACTTCTTATTCTGCCCATGTTAGTCAGGGATTCATTCAGCAAGGTTGAAAACTGGTATTTATTTTAAATCATAGGCATATATTTTTAGAAACTGGGGTTTTTTTGTTTAGAGGTACTTTTTTTCTGACAGAATAGGTAGGGACACTAATCCAGAAGCTCTGGATCCTTTGTAACTAAGTATTGATCGTAATGATGCTGTCTCGTCATATGTGGGTTACCATTGTTGTGAATTTTAGTTTCTGGTGCTGGAAAGCTTTGTTAGAGTCCTTGATTAATCTACTTCTTTTCTACCTTTCTTGAAGTTTTGAGTTGTAAGAGGCCTGGTCTATTCGTAGTGAAATTAATATTAAAATGACTTAATTAAATTCCACGTGAACTATTAAAACATGAACATATCATTTTATTAAAATCATTAGACATTATTTAAGGGGTTGTCTTGAAAACCTACATGTAAGTTTTTCCAATTATTCTTTTATCATAAATATTGTTGAACTTTATATTCAAGTAAGTAAATGGGCACCGTTTTCAGTTTTCAGCTAAGACAGACTTTTGTCAGCTGCAAATGGTGTCCACAAAAATCTTTTGTGATATTTTTATTGTTTTTATTTGCTCTCTGGTCTTTGGAAGAGGAGATAGGAGGCATTACTTTCATTCCTTTCCTCCTCTCACTAGAGGTGGGATAAAAAGTGGTAGAAACAACTGTTCTCCAAATTTTGCAACCTTTAGGGAAAGGTTACCTAAAATACTATTGGTGTTGACACAATCACTTCAATACATCTTACAAGGTGGGGAGGAAAAAGGTTGAATGCTTGAATTATTTTTTTTCTGTTCGGCACATAAATGCAATTAAATAACTTCTCTTCAACTGTTTGCTTGAATTCACATTTAAAACACATTGGACTATTCAATGGTACTCTGTTATGGAAATTAACTTCTCTCGTGCAGAATGTATACAACAAACTAATAAGAAAAAATCATAAATCAGAAAAAATACATTAGCATGGGAAAATATGAAGTAGTACAAGGGCAGCATCCCAATCAGAAACTGGAAGGATGTAGTAATTTCTTTTTTTCTTTAAAGATTAAATAAATTATTCAAGAAGCCAATTCCTGCTTCCTAAAGTTATCTCGGAAGTATGCTTGCTAAATAATGTTAGCAAGAGCTGACCTAAGAACTTAGTGATCAAATAAAAAGAAAGAGTTATACAACCCCTCCCACACCTCTTGTACCTTGATATTTTATTTTATTTTGTACATTTTGTACATTGATATTTTATTATCTATAATTTGTTCAAGGTGTTGGGAAGGAAGTAGTGTTTTGCTCCAAGGTGGAAAAAACAAAATAAACAAACACAGTGGTCGTCATTCCTTCTATAAAACCCCATATTTCAGGTTTAACATGTTTGGATGGATTCCATCTTGTCATCAGGAAAGAGCGATGCATTTCAGTTCCTATGATTTGGTTCTTATTTTTATTTTGAGAGATGTAATTTTAATTTCTCATTTAATATAAAGTATTTTAAGTCACATAAATAACTTTTCTGATTACAAGCACTGTCTCCAAAAGGTCAAAGCAGCTATGTAATTCCTGCAGAATAGGTAAAACTATGCAAGCAGAACCCTAACTTCGTGTGGTTTTTTTGGAATTAACTACATTTGTTAGCTGGTCCTGAAGTAGGAATTCAAACTAGTAATTGTTGTGGAAAAAGAATCTGAAAATTGTACAGAGAAGGATAGCAAAGGTGAAAAGGTAGGGGGATTTATTCTAGGTTTTGTTAAAAGTCTTCTACAGAAATAAGTTCTTGGACTATAATTCTAAATGTTCTTACTTTATTATATGAAGTGATTTTGATATTATCTTAGAAAGTCCTTCCTAACAGAAGTTTCAAAATCGCAAAGAATTTCAGCTGATTTGCAGTAATGCCTTAATCTTTGTTTCTAATGAAGATTTCTTCTTTGGAAAGGGTCTCTTATATATTTATATATATAAAGTCATAGTGTGGGAGGAAAAGATCAAGATATTCTCTGGCCATTCAGTCAACAGCTGCTTCTATGGTCAAATTATCAAGATAATAAATTCCTGCGAATCCATTCTTGATTTCTAGTGGAAGCTAATTAGAGTTCATATGCTTTGCCAAAGCACATGTAGCACTTCACTACAGGAGCTGACCTCCTTCTATCTTGTTTTTCCTTTAGCCTTTGAAACCTTTAAACACCTTACGTAAAATTCTGAGCTTAATTAGAAGTTAAAATTGTTTTTTACAGAAAATGCTGGCTTTCCAATATCTTCCCTTTTTTTTGACGCATACATTAAAAATTGAGATTAAGCTTGTGTATGCTTCATGTAACCATGCATGTGCAATATCGTGAACAATTTAACTGTTTGTCTCCAAGAAAGCACAAGTTCATTTAAGAATGTATTTGGGCATCCATTCTTAAGTGTTCATTAATGGGAAACCATACAGTATTCAGAATTCCCACCGATGGGTGGAGAGCTCTGACTGGTACTTGCAAGTATTTCTGTGAATGGGGAAGTTCTTGGCACTGTTTCAAGCATCCCATTTCCAGAAGCCTTACTGTACATTACCACTGAGAGAATGGAATTGATTTATAGAGGGAAAAAAAAAAAAAAGGCATCCATTGCTTCCCCTTGTCAGAAACATTCTGATTTGAAAAGTCAATTTTTTATTTTGTGTGGCAGGAAATATTGGGGTGTAGTTGTACATAGTAAAAGATTTGATTAAAAGCAGGAAAAGCATTTGTCTTGTATAGGAAAGATTTGTCTTATTAAAAAGCTCTTTCATGCTGTCTTATGTGACGTCTAAGCATTTTTTCTCGTGCTGTGTAAAACAGTACACCTGATTGCTGGGCCTTGCAAGAATGCAGCCCGGATTTGAGCCTTTTTCAGTTCACAGCTGCGGTTTGTGAACCTGTTGAGAAACTTGCCGTCACAGTGATGCCTTTGGGTCACAGGAATATTAAATAATCGAAATGCATTGACTAGACCTCATTTGCAATTTGGAATTCCATGAGTCAGTTGTTAAAAGAATGAAAACGTATGATTAGAATTGTAATTTGATCAATCAGTGGTAGCCCAGAAATGTTTATTGAAATGAATATTTAATTTCACTTTAGCAGAACAACCTGGTAGACTTAATTTAGCAGAGTTTCCAGAAATAATCCCCCTATGCATGTGTTAGCATGAGTTCCAGGAGAAGAGAAGTCTTTGCCATTATTTTGTCCCTAATGTCAATTAGAACTGACTCAATTCATCAGAGTTGTTGGGCCATGAGCTCTGCTCACTTCTGCTGTGACTCAGGTTTCACACCTAGTGCGTTCTGCTTCTCCTATTAATGCACAGGGCTGTAAATATCTGATATTGCCATGTTCCTGCTCAGATAAATCAGATACTTCTGAGTAATCTTTTGGGATAGATGATACAACAAACTGAGAACCAAAACCACCTCGTACGGCTGGATGGGGGTGGTTGATCAGTGGATGACGGCTTTTATGTTTAATTTCTTAGTGAATCTCTTAAATAGAATCTTAAAGAATTTTGACAATCATCTTTTATAAACATCAGCCTGAAATTCAGGGTCAGCAAGTATGTGACCTCTTCTCTAAAATATATTTGGTGTCAGAATGTTTGTTTTTAAAGAGAAGCATTGTAGCTGAAAGTACTAGTTAAGGAAATAAAACTTCATCAACTTTTTAAGCTACTTCATCAGGTTAACTGCAGCTGTTCTGTAAAGTATACAAGTGATTCATTTTTGTATATGAAATAAAAAATATTACTGAATTATGGTGATGATATTGATGCAAAAGATTGAATTGGCTATAAAACATGAACCAAATATAAACTATAAACATAATTTCCCTGCCTTATTACGGAACAGGTTTGAAATTTTTTATTTTTTTTTTATAGTTGGAGCATGTTGTTTATCTTTCAGTAGGAAAATAATGTCAATACATAATGATTAACATTAAATAGTCCCTGAACGGATGTCTAGATTTGTTCTTTAAGGAAATATAAATAACCATGTATTTAGAAATTTATGGAAGTAGTAAAGTAGAGTTTCTGTAGCAACTTCTGTTGTCTGAGTCCCTCTTACATAAACTTCTCAATAGTAGCTATTAAAAGCACTTGCAAAAAACTTAGCAACTAGCTTCAGTATCCTGCTTCCCTAATAAGATGGAAATCGAAACACTGGCAGTTCTTGATTTCGTGATTCCAAATGTTTTTCTTGCTGTGTCTTTGTTTCCCTTAGATCATAACTGTTTAGAGCTGTACACAGTAGGACAACGAGCTAAAGTGGAATTAGGACTTTGAAGTTGTTTTTGTCACATCATATTTGGTTTGTGTTATTTAGTGAAGCCAAGTTAAATATGATATTGCTGGTGATGTTTGTTTACCCATTTACTGTGTTAGGAGCAACCCAATATTTTCACAAAAAGCTATGGGAAAGGACACTTCTTAAGTATTTTATGATTTCCAACACTTTAATGACAAGAGAAGCTTGTTGTGGTTTAACTTGGTTTTACAATGAGTTTTATTCCAGAAATAAATAGATTTTAAAAATAGGTCCTTGTTTTTACTAACAGCTTGTATTTGCCTTATATAGAATTCCTGCAACTATTGTTATTAGTTTACTTGTATTACAGTACAAAATGCTGTCCATTATGATGGAATTCATCTCCAATTATTTATGTTGGCAGTACTTTTGTGTTCTTTACGTATTTAGTTAATGATTTAAATGCTCGCATTTACGGTTAATTTAAAAATGCTTCCAATATTTAGGCCTGTAGAAGCTTCTAAACCTTGGCACTCCCACCAAAATGTTTCTCCATCAGCCTTCCTTCTAGTAACTTTAGGACATTAGCAAAACCTCAGTGTCTTACAGTAAGCAAACTTTCTGAAACCGAAACCTCTCCATCCCTAATGTAACAATGGACTAATAGAATTCTAACCATTATTTTTTCCTGAAACAGACTTTCAGATGCATATAAGTAGGAGTAAAAATGAATAAATGAATATTTTAAATGTGTCCTGAGGCGTTTAATGGATAGTTATTTCAAACACTAGATTATATAAACCTTATTCTTGTATTTAAGAATATAAGATGTCAAAAGTGTTTTTAAAAAATGCCTTTTTGGATTCAATTTTTGGTTGTTATGACTAGAATTTGTGTTAAAGATTTGTTAGTCTGTTACACTGAAGTATATATTATACTCATTAAAACAAAATTAAAGAGCAAGCCCATTATAGCATAGCGTTGTTGATAGTGTCAGAGAGTAGATGTTTTAAATGGTTCATAAATAAGTTTCTTGTTTGTTACTAAATCCTACCAAGTCTTGGAGAAATATGTCTTTATCCCAGTGGACCTATTCTGTTTTGGGTGGCGGTGAAGGTTATTTGGGGAACACTTTGGCCCTGGTTTACTACTCTTTCCAGTCCACTACTCATGGAGAATATCCTGAATTAGTTTAGTGTTTAGATTGCAATCAAGGCACTGCATCTCAACAACCTTCTGCATTTCTCCTGGTGAAAGCTGGCCATGGATTAGATGCAGCATAAGAAAATAATGTATTTTGCATTTTAACAAAGTCCTTTACATACATAAAATGAACTGTGTATAGGCGGACACATAGACAAATTCACAATTCAGTTATTTCATGTCAGGTAGTCCTCTCAGGCCCAAGTTTTCCATGTATGTGTTTCTTCAAAGCTGGAAGCAACATAATAGAATCCTAATCGTTCATGTAATTGTCCACACTAATTTTCCCATAAGCAGTTTAGACATTGTCCATGCTGACACCGAGCCCTTAAGTGAGGAATAAACGTTTGCCTTGTTTTTTCAATGGTTTCATTACTGAATTAAGTTGTGGCACTGTAGAATAGACTCGTGGTCTACATATTACCATCTAATTTACTTGCTATGATGCCTGATTGGTTTTTGTCCTTTTTTATACCCTTTTATACATTTTATACCTTTTATACCCTTTTCCTTCCCTGTACCCCTTACCCTTATACCCTGTATCCTTAGTACTGCATGTTTATGGTTTTGTAGTCTGATATTTAGTTAGTTTAGGAGTTCTGTGAGAAGGGAAAACAAAACATCCCTACTATCTTAAAACTACAGGCTCCAACCTTGAAGAGTCTAGGTTCTAGAACATGTTTTGAGCTAGGCTATAGTTTCAGTTGAGGGGGGGGGAATAGGGGGATAATTACTTCATTTGTAAAGTTACTCATTGGGGGATTTTAGGTAGATCTGCTAATTTGTAAAGTCTATAAAAGTTGTATACGGGGGTACACCCTCGGGCTCCAACGGAGGTGTACACCAGGATCTTATTAAACCAAGGTAATACCCTTTTCCTACACTGCTGTGTCTGCTTCTTATTTTTACCAGCAATTAAGGCATCAGCTGCTTGTGCACACTTTGACACTACCTGTTCCATCCTCCTGGAACAGGTCTGGGTCTCAGTGTGGTGTTTAAATCCTTTGCTGTCTCTTCCGTCTCTACTTTGAATCTTCTAACTGGGCATCATCTCCTGCAGCTGGGTATCCAGTGGTACGGCATGGCTGGTACTGAAGTGTGCAGGCAAAAACTGTGCCAAGATCATCCCTCACTACCTTTCCTTCAATGAGGATCTTACCTGGGCCTTTTCCCCCAGACATCTGATCTCTGAGGGTACTTGGGGAACTGGTTTTTTTAAAGCATCTTGCAAACTGGGTTGCAGCTGGGCAATGAGGTCAGAATTAAATGGGGCTTGAGAAATGGTAAGCAGAGAAAAAACAACTCTTTAAGCCTTGCTTTCTGTAACAAATCAAGCTTGTGGAGGTGGAATAATACAATACATATGTGTTTTTAATCAATTTTTGTCCTATTCAAAGAATGGTTTTGCAACAGTTAAAATGCCCTAAGTGTTAACACATGAGAGAGAACTATAGAAGCATTTAGACGGAGGAGTTCAAGCTACCTTTCTTAGTCCGAGGCAAAAATAGAATGAAATTTTAGAAGCAATAAATATTTATCAACACTGTTCTAGGGATACTGTAACTAATTCCTGAGTAACTTGCATCAGTTGAAAAAGCAGGAGTTCTTTTTGCAGTTTAGTGCTCAGAGGCATGGAGTAGGCAATGCAGAAAGGAGAAGTATGAAGCTGTGGCTGCCAGCTGAAGGGGAGCCAATCCATAGGCATTTTAAGGATACTAGGCTTCGTTTCTTAAATTTGCACTGGAAGTTAAATATAGAAGCACTTGGGGTTTTGACAGCCCTCTCCTGCTCTTGATTTGTTTAAAAAAGAAATGCCGTAGTTTTTTGTTATTAATTGTGTAAGTCACCAGTTGCCTACCCATTTGAACAGTGAGCTGTGTCTTAAAATTATCCTCCTTCACTGGAAGCTTGACTAAAAGAAAGGCCTTTTCTCTCTTACTTTGGAGATTGCCTTTATTACCACCTGCTTGAAAATAAAAATATTATGACACTTCAAGAAAAATAGTTTAAATCAGGATGAATGAGAATGGCCAATTAGACTGTATTGCTTCCTTTATTTTTGAGGGTGGGGGAAGTTGTTAGGCAAGAGCTTTGCTCTCCACAGTTGATGTAGTAGGGTGACAGAATCCTAGGAGCTTCTTTGCTTCTCCCTTTCCCTACCTTCTCATTGGCAGTGTCAGAGAATTTTGTCCCTCTAAGAGGTTCTGTGTCATTCCCTTTTCAACAGTCTCTCATTATTCTGCGTGGTACTTGGTGGAGGAAAAATGGCTGTGATCACGAGTCAGCTATAGATTACTGTGGTTGTACCACCTCAAAATATGAATTTTGTCAGGGAAGTGCAATAATTTTCAATACTCTTACTCTTCCATTCCCTCTTGTCATGTTTCATATCTTACTTGTGATTATTTGTATAACCTCTGGGTTTAACTACGCCAACCTACGCATGTTTATAATACTTTGAGTGTCACAGAGCAAATGCCATCTTAGACAATGCTGCAATAGAAATAATTTCACTTATATGATCAAGTTAATATGTATATTAAACAAATAGTATTTGTAATAATTTCTGCCAATGTCTCAGTAGGGAAGAGGAGCGAAAAAGCAAGATTTAAGTGGTATGTATAGGTAGATGTGCTAACCGTTGTGACTTACGTTTCACAGGCACCTCTTTTGATGCACCGTCACAAGAAGTTAATAAACATACACAAGTATTGCAATGTACAGAACCGCCACAGAAAAGAACGAGGAGGAAGCTGATGGACTCTCCCGTCACAGCTCCAAGCCCACCTGCCTCTAGCCAGTGCAGCCTCCAGCAGCTGGAGGATTCCCTCGCCAGGGAAGTGTGCCCTATCATCTACACGCCAGATTCCTGCAGAAAGCCGGGACAAGGCTTCTGCACTCAGACCGTGGTGAAGAAGGCGCTGCACCTTGCAGGCCTGGAGGAAGTCAGTGCCCGCAGCACAGATGTGCCAGGCAGAAAGGGCAGCATTATGGACACGACGTGTGACATCCTGCCAGAGTGCGATGAGGCTGTCATGAACTCCACGGTCATTCTCTACGAAGGTACAGATGAAACAACTGAAATGTCTGCTTGCTCATCTGTGGAGGAGTCACAGCCACGCAGCAACAGCATTGTGCAAAGGTATTTTCCTTTTATATGGGCAAGAAATCTTACCAAATACATTCATTCTGTCTGTCTTTACAGCTGGGTTTTTCCATCTATACCCATTTTATAAATAAACCCAATATTCTGAAAATTAAACCCTCAATTTTGATCAACATCACATTCAATTCTGCCATTATTTGAAAACAGTAGTATGTTAGGGCCAACAAATGACGTTGCAAGCTTATCCTGTTTTATAAGATATGTACCAAAAAGAAAATACAGCATTTTTGAAATTGATTGTGGTGCCTCAGGCAAGTTACTTTCTCTAAGCCTTATGTTTCCTGTCTGTAAAAAGGATCCTTAACCTCCCCACTTTGTGAAATGCCATCTTAAAGCTGCTGTGTGTGTCTGAAGTCTGCAAAGCTACCTCAAGTAACCTTAATGAAATGAATTTCCAGTTTTGGTTTTCAACTTAGCATGTGTTTGTTTACAGTTAAAAACAAATTTACTTAATTTTTACCAAGAATATGTTTTACAAAAATGTAATTCTTTTATTTCAGACTTGATCTTTCTTCCTTAAGAATCAAAAATTCTGCTTCAGTGTTTGAGAAGCCCTCGTATATGGCAATGACTTCTGCTGCTCAGAGGAAAAGAAAGGTATTAAGGTAAGATGAAACTAACTCATCTGTACAAAATGAGCTTTCATTTCTTATCTTCTCACTTCAGTTTTGGTATTCCATTTCAAATCTGAAAACATCTTGTACAAGTCTTTTGGACATGCATACGACATGTTCTGATTCAAATATGTTTAAATTCAATAGAATTTTTTTTCTTTTTCCTGGTAATTTCAGTAGATTTTTTCTTTAATGTGATTAGTTTAAGAACCTCTGTTTTAATAATTACAAACTAATATCATGTCTTGTGTAGCTACTGCCTACTCAAAATAGAAAGATGGCACGTAATTCTGAAAAGAGAAATTTCATCATCAATTAAAAAACTTAAGTTTTTTGAAAACGTTCTGCCTTTGCTGGAACACATTAGAAACTACCAAAATAGAAAGTAGGCAAAAAAATGTGCAGGACGATACTTACGTGATCAGCTTTGTTTTTCTGATAATTTAATTTCATTCTCACATATCGTGACTTAATTTTTGCAGTCGGCTCTAGGAAGAACTTTTGTATCGTCACTTCTGGTTTCTGACCCTAAAAGAGGCTTGTTAGTAGGAGCACCAGAAAAGCTGAAACTGAATAGACACTAAGTTGAATTGTAATTTTTGTGTGTATTTCTTTGGTTGGTTGGTTTAGTTGTTTTTTTTGTTTTTGTTTTTTTTTTTAAATATTTAAAACCTGATTAGCTATGAAACAGCTGTTCTTTTTTTCCAATTTCCAAAAGCAAAAATTGATGTAACCTGTTTTAAAATCGTGTTACGAGTAACCTGTTGATAGACAGTGAGTGGAACTACCACCACACAGGTCTTATGAAGAATATCTCAAGACTGTTGGACAAGTCTGTAGAGAGATCACAGGATATGGAAGAAACTTAAGCACCTTTTTGTTTCTTAGCATCTTTAAAATAGAGACTTATCCGAGAAGATCAGATTCATCTGGTCTAGTTCCATGTTACTGTTCTAATGGTTATCAAGCACTGTTCTAAACTGTCTTGCTAGGATGAGGAATAAACTCCTTTGCTCTAGGATGGGAAAAGAGGCACTGCTCACAATTTCAAATAGCTGATCATGAATTTAGTGAAATAAATCCCCTGTTCTCTGAAACCAAGCTAGGTTTTTCTACATTCTCCCTAGGGAGAGATATGGGAACTTTTGGAGACCGATTTATCTAGTCTTAAGATAAAAGTTCTCAGACAGGCTTTTGGAGTACTTTTTTTAATAACTGTGTCATAATTCCAAAATGTGTGTGTGTGTGTGTATATATATGCTTATTTCTTCCCAAAAGACTACCTCTTCCTCTCACCTTGTTTCTTTTGTGTCTCAAACATATTTCCCAGTTTCCAAGTTAGAATTTCACTACAGAAAAATCCCATAACTTTTTCTACTTGTCTGTAGACTGAAATTCTTTATGGTTTCATCTAGCAATTGGTGTTAGAGAAGGAATGAAAACACATTTGTGAAGGAGGAAAGGAAAATACTCCTACTTTTCAGACAGAGAACAGAATGAAGGCACCTCTTTACTTTTTCCCTCTTTTCTCTCCCATGCTTTCCTTGATTGAAGTGATTCACTCCAGTCATTCATCTCCTACTAATGTTAGAGTAAAAATACAAATTTCAGTCGTATTGCCCGCATCAGAAGTATAATTTGAGACAGTTGTATTTTGAGGATAAGGGCTGAGAGGCAAGTCAGTCACAAGAGAGGCTATCTCACCAAATAACATTGCATTCTTTTTGGCATAACTTCTCTTGCAAGAAGCATGCATGAGTAGATTTTTAGGACTGGCACAAGGAAAATCTCAGTCTTTGCTGCTTGCTGTATATTTTCATTTAGGCAGAAAATTATTATTAAGAAAGTGTGAGTTAGGGGACTATAAAGTGGAAATAATACAATATTTATTATGGGAATAGGAAAAGCATAGGAACTTGGGACATAAATATGATTAGCTTGTTTATGAGGCTGTCTTGCAGAGTGGAACCGAGGAAGTTTGTGAGGCAATTGCAAAAGGGTTAGATCAGATAGGTTCATAATTTTCACTGTAGACCTTAAGTCCATCACATAAAATGCTATGGATAAAATATGGAGGGGTTTTTTTAATGAATTTGAAGCTGTAACAGTTTTCTTGCAGCTTAGTTAAAAAGTATTGTCTGCTATGAAGCCACCCCCTCTGTGGTGGAGGCTGTAGAAGTTATTGTAGCAATAAAAAAATGCGATTTGTTCAATAAACACAGCTTGGCCATTTCAAGGATTTTGTAACATGCCTTAAGATTGTTTCTTAGTATAATTTGTAATGTGATGACCATCAAACTGGCTTCTGTGGTTTCAAAAAATACTGTGACATATTGTTCTGCCTTTTAACAGAAGGGGCAACATTAGTTCTTATTTTCACAGGTGAAGCATTCTTGTAAATTTAGAAAAAGGAGAAAAGGCAATAGTATCCATAGATGGATAGATATATAAATGAGTTTATTCTTTGCATTCTGTTATGATTCTATGAACACTGGATAATATTTAAAGCATTTCTAGGCTGCAAGGCCTAAACTACTGTAATAAGCTTAGTGACTGTGCTGAAAGCAAACTCCTTTCTGGCAACTTTTCCAGTTCCACATCAAACACGGTGCTGGACAACCTGCAAGACCCAGTTGCTGCCAAACGCATCCGCCAGGACGTCCTGCTGAGCCACGCAGCCTTGCGAGTGCCCCAGGGGGCTGGTGAGTGCCGGGCCTGAACGGGTGACACGGCCTTGGTGACAGGGATTGTGCAGCCGGTGCAAAATTCAGATTGCTGCTCAATTTGTTTTGTCAATTTAATAGCAGGTATTGCTGTGGTAGTACACCAAGCCATTGGTTTGAATAGTATATCCCTTTATTGAATCAAAAAATCAGAATGTCAATCTAACCAAATTCAATATTATTATAAGTTTGTGGGAAAACCTTTTCCCCAAGAGCCAAGGTCTTCCACCTAAAATAGTTCATGTACTTGTTGAGAAATTTGGTGAACTTTATTACCAGTTTTGTCTTTGCCCAGGTGTGGTTTATCAAGAAACAAAATTCTCTAATAATTTCCATACCTGTTTTGAATTGTTTGCTTTATTTTACAACACCATACTGGTTTATGTTAATAGATAACAGGTTTTTTCAGAGATTTATTGGTCTTACAGTTTGGGGATATTTTGGGCAAAAATGATAACTGAGGAAAAATTATTTTGCTTCTAACATGCTGCTGATAATATTAGCAAATTCCGTTCTGTAAGGTTTGCCTCAATTATATGGCTTCTCTCTGACGTGCATAATTCTTTACTGTAATAAAATCAGTTTAAAATAATTTGTTCAGCCAATGTTCACAAATGTTTTCACAGCTTTATAAAAACCTCTGCCTTTTCTAGTGCGTGGCACTGAGTTGCTTGGCACCTGCAGCAGATTTTAATATGCTGAATCCATGCAATTTTCCTTCATCAGTTGTCGCCTTTTCCTCTCTGTTTTCCAAGTTACACTTAATGACCTGCTGGGGCTGTTTAGAGGAGATCTAAGAGTAGTTTTGGAGTTTTAGTCTGCTTTTCTTATGAAATAGAAAAGCGATGTGAGAAAACATTTCCATTGTGTAGCTTTTTCTGGTGGCACAGGCAGCACACCATTTTTGCAGCACATACATGTTTTTAAGTAAAAATTGCTGTGAAGGGGCAAGTACAGATGAAAATGTCTTATTCTGCATTAATGAGAAACGTTGAGTTGTATTACAAAGAACTTTCTGGAAATTGAATATCTGAGTCTAAACTCTAAGCAAGTTACTTATTTGGCAAAATGTATACACAGTTATATCAGTGTCAATGTCTGCTGCAGGAGACTGGATTATGAAGTTACCACTATTCAGTCACTACTCCAGAATTAAGAAACTATGTCATGAAAAACACGTTTTGAAATAGGGAATAAATTTTTGATTCTTGGCTGTTTAACTGAATATGAAATATGCTTTATTTTCAAGAGCAGAATAAACCATAACAAAATACCTATGAGGAGGAGTTGTTTTCAAGTTACAAAGACAAAACTTTCTCTAATGACAGATTTTTTCATTTTTCAATGCTATTCTATAATAAGTATTAATATTTTTCCATATTTCTACATCTTTGTATAGACCACTCTGCCTTTTATTAACATCTCATGTCAGGTGAGGGTCTAACCATGGGACTTTCTAGACAACTAAAACACTGGATTACTGAGCTAAGAGTGATTACATTTTTGAATATCAAAATGAGTCTTTCAGTAAAGGAAAGAAATGTGTAAAAGTTCTTAGACGTTCTGAAAAGGAGGTCCATGTAGGCTAAATTCTACTGATGGTTATTGAATGAGTTTGTCCCTATTTCTAATAACAGTTCTTTCTTCACTAGGAATTAAAATGAAGAGCAGGAAGCAAGAACAGAATATCTCAAGAAAATTCGTTAGAAGCCTGTCTCAAGGAAATGTCCCCCTGGATGTTAAATCAAGGACATCAAAAAATCTTTTACTTCATGTTTCCAAGAAAAAAAATAGGATTTAGTTCTGAGTTCATCCGTATTTCAAGCAGGATCGGTGGATAGCAAATGAGAATAGCATGAATTGGCTTTTCCTCTTGTAAATAGTTTTGAGAGTTCTGTGATGGAAATGTTAGAAAACTTTTGACCCCCTAAATTATTTTTATTGGAGTAGCTCCCTTGTGTTAAAATTGTTTTTCATTTGGAAGCAAATTAATCAGATGCTAATATCAGAAGACATTCATGCTTAGCATTAGGATGCCAGTTTGTTCTTATATTGTTAGCATCTATTGATAACATATGTAGTTCCAAGAGACAGAAAAATATTTACAAAAACTGGTTTTTAATTTTGTTCTTTCTGGTTTTTAGTCTGTTACTTGATTGTAAATGTTCCTGTTCTGTTTTTTTCAATTTAATTCAGCTGTAAATATGTTTTTATACTAATTACTTCAAATAAATATTAATATTATTAAGAGCAATATAATGTGAAACGTATTTCTAGCAAAAACGTTCCTTTCTTCTCTTAGAAAAAATATGTGAATCAATTTTGACAAATATTGTTATAAGTACACGTAGTTTATAATGTGTCTTCTAGTAAATGATTCATATTCAGAGAGAGAGCAATTTATCTACAGTTGTACTGTAACCTTGACAGCCTGCCCAGCCTTTGGGGTGTCATTCTAGCACGTTTAGCACCTGAGTTTCTCCAATCCAGGGAGAGCCAGAGGAAGGAGTCCAGGAAGAAGTTTCAGGTGGGTCGGACAACTGTCTGAAGCCAGGAGCTCCCAACGTGAGCAGTTCAGTAATATGAAGTGTGCTGCAGAATTTATTCTTGACACATTGGAGGAGCATTTTTCAGAGGCTTCTGGAGAAGGAAATGGGAGCTGCCTGCAAGAGATTTCAGAACCACCTGTGAAAGGAGCAGACTGCTGCAGAAGCTGGCTTCATTGGGGAAGTTCAAAGAGGAAGAAATAGTTTCTTAAGAAATAGGCATTACTAGTTAAAAATACTGAGATGAGAGAAATTGAATCCTCCTAGTTGCGTTTTAAAAGGAGTATGGGTGATATAGTTGTGGTGAGCCTGGGATCTTGCTGGTGCTGTAATGAGAACTGAGAAAATATTGGCCTTGAAAAGGGCTCGTTTGAAGCCTAAAAAGTAGAATTTGAGACTTGTCCACATAGCATGGTGATATAATTTCAGTAAAATGGAGAGGGAGGGTCACAAATATTCCCCTATCATAATGAACAACAAGATTTTTGAATTCATTTTAGTTTATGATTTTGGCGCCTGATAGAACTAAAGTTGTAAAGACCATTTTTGATTTATGGGATTTTTTTTTTTTCAAATACTTAGTGTTTAATATAAAATGTACACGGGGAGCTTCTTTTGTTGGTGTCATGTGTGCAAGAGGCATGTTGGGTTTTGCTCATAAATATAGTTGTAACATTCGTTGCTCTGGTGGCATGTAAGACACATAGACATTCATAAGCAATCCTGAAAGGTTTTTAGACAAGCTTGTGCGTGCACCATTTTGATATTCAGCCAAAACATACAACTGATGAATCTCCTGTTTTCTTAATTTTTGTATACCCTTGAGTGGAATTGGTTCCATTGCAACCCTTGCAGGGACTTAAAAAAAAAAAAAAAAAAAAATTGAGAAAATTAAAAACTGACATGAGAAGTGATTAAATCAGAAGTTGATTATACATTTATTAGCTAGGTATGTATCTACCATTTATAACTAACCTAAATGAAGTGTTTCCAGAGATATAAGAGATTGAAGCAGGATTTTTGTGTTTCAGATTGCTATTGAGTAATCTTCTGCCCTATTAATTGTACATGCATTTGTTTCCTTACATACTGTGAACACATCGAGGCTTCGTAAGCAGAAAGTGCTGCGCAGCACATTCCACACACATTGCTGGCACAAAACTTTTCATAACTTTTCATTGCCTAATCAGTTTTCTGTCAGATTGCCAGTTAGGTAGAAAGCAAAGTGTATTTGGGAAGCAGTGGAGGTATGATACAGCCCATTCCATTTTCTTGCCAATCTACTTTGCTACCTCCTGGCTTGTCTTTACACATTAATATAAATAATAGCGTTTATCTGAAGTACACATTTCATTGATTTCACTGTTGTACCATGCAGGGTTAAAACTTGTCAGTGTTGCAAGTGTGAAAAGGATGTTGAGATCTTGTCCCACTGGGAAATTCTGATGAAAACATGCGAAGGCTGCAGGGTATGGTTTGTACTATTACTCTTTTACTTGCTTATTGTCATTGCAGGACAGTGAATTTGTAGGAGTTCTCTGAAGCACAGGCTTGGGAAACTGTGAGTATTTGTTACTGGGGATGGAACTGGATCCAGGAGAGAGAACATGCAGAGAACAACACTGTCAGTGAGGCTGCAGAGGCCAAGCCATTTCTAACAGGTTCTGTATCTTCATACCCCTTTTGCAAAACATTATTTCCATTCTTTTCATTTCCACACGAATAGCAAGTATTTTAGAGACTTTTGAGTAACTACATTTAGCTGTGCATGTGGGCCTGCACAGCTCTGCTTTAGCGTATCGCTGCCTCCTGCAGAGGCATGTTGAAAACCAATTAATTCAAAAATCACTTTGGTGGATTTTTATAAAATTGTAACAACCTGTGTTTTACTTGATAATAAAGACCTGCCCCCTACCCCTGACATGCACCCCAAAATATCTCGAGATCACTCACCCCGCTGTCTGAACAGGTTATAGGACATGGTGTGATTCTGCACTCCTCAGGGCCCGGAGCTGGACTTTGGTAATCCCTGAGCTGCTTACACCTTGGAATATTCTGTGACTAAGATCACACACCAAACAGTTTTATCTGCTGTCCTGTCAAACTGACAAAGCACAGGAATTTGATTAGAGTATGAGAAAAAGTCATTCCTGGTGTTGGGAGAAGTTGACATAGCAGTCCGGAGGTAATGAGGCATCCGCTCATTGGAACAAATGTTTGGGATTTCCTCTGCCGAGGCGAGTGAGTGTCTTGTACTTGTAGGTTTGGGTACTTTGGCTGCAGAAGGCAGCAGGTACTATTTGGAAGCCTGACAACATAATGCAAAAATAGGTTTATGTTAGTGAAGGAGTCCACCATGAAAATCATTTGGGCTTCTCATTAGTTTTCTTTCGCTTTGATGGGATTTTTAAAAATGTGAGCCTGTAAACAAGCACGAGGAAATTAATTTTAACAACTAGAGAGAGTAAACATTCTTAGAAAATTCATCCATTGGAGGTTTAAAATATGTAGTGTTCTCTGCAGGAAATTCCAAGAGCTTACTCAATAGAGAATAGATGTAATGGAAAATGGCCTATTTAATTTTTCTACTATGTAGTGCTCTTGGAAAAAATATTCCTTATTTCCCTGTTGTTTTAAATTTAATTGTGCTATATGGATTAGGTCTAAAGGTTTTATGTAGCATGACTATTGTACATCTAAGAGCTATAAGGGAGTGATTGAATCTAACAGTGGAATAAATCAGGCTTTAAAAGACTTTAACTAAAACAATTTTCATTTTGTGTTTGAATTTTAGTCTGCTACACTGCTGGCATTATTTTTAACTGAATAGTTGTAGTTCTATTTCACAAAGTGTTACAGTAAGAAGGTGAAAATGCTGTTTTCATCACTAGCTAGCAAATGCACGTAGAGGCTACTGTACCTTGCATTTCAGTGAAGCAGTTGGTTCATTTACTGAAAGATGTCTCCAAGTAGAAAAGATATTCAGCCAGATTAACTTCAGATATAATAGCAGTTCTGTATTCTGAAGGAGACTGGGAAACCAGTGAATGAGTTAACTATATAATTAACATGGAACATATTTGCATTGACATTAAATAGCTGAATTCCTGTTGTGCATCCCAAACTGCATCGAGACAGCGACATAAGGGAAAACAATCTTCAAAAATGAGAAAACACCATTGTAATTAGAGGCTTAATTGTGTGTAGATCCAATAGTCTCTCCTGTCACTGTGATGCAGACTACACTTCTAGACACCAAAAACGGTGCCTGATCAGCACACAGGTGATGCCTCAAAGTTTATACATCACTCACATTCAGCAGCTTTGCAAGCCAGAGGGGGCTGGGGGGAAGGAAGCCCAGAAAAATCACGAGAGTAGTTAACCTGGGAAGGAGAAACTAAAACCAAAAATGTTTTAAAATAATCGATAAGGGGCAGATAAATGCTGAAGCTGTTCACCCAAAGTATCTATCAAATCAACTTTTGTGAGGAAGGGCAGGGAAGGGAACAAATACCTAAAAAGACAAACTAAGGAGAAGGTTAGAAGTCAAAACTGAGTCAGTGTTGGAAGTAAAACTGTGGAGCCTGTATTTATATGAGGGAAAACAAAAATAATTTTAAATAAAATTTTGAAATCATTTGCTAAAAGTGGAAGTTAGTAATTCAATAATTCACCTAAGGACTGGTGCATAGGGGCTCAGTAAAAAAGTAATCAAAGGAGAAAAGGCCATGATAGGCAAGTTGCCTGTGTGGCTGTTGAATCTCTGTCCTTGGAGGTGTCGAGAAAGAACTGGACAAAAGCCTGTGTGACTTAATCAGTGTTGACCTGTTGTCCTGAGTTTTGCAGTTTTTCAATGTTTCTCTTTGCTGTAGTACTTTCTCACGCATGCTGTTGTAAACATGGCCATGTTTTTCTAACTGTCCTTGTTGTTTTCATTCCATTCTCCTAGGCGGAGACATATGATAGATTTTTCCTTTGACCAGTGTGATTGAGAGGTGGTCATTTCTACCTCCAATCCACGGTGATTTCTAAGAACATATAAATAAAGGTCAGAGGGTTCTGCCCTCTCCTTTTGCCCTCTCTCTTTGGCCTCTCCTTTTGCTCTCTCATTTGGCTCTCTCATTTGGCTCTCCTTTTTGGCTCCTTGGCCTAGTTCGAGTACGTGTGTTTGTGTCCATACAGTGCAGTGCAAGAACGAGCTTATAGACCCTGCTGTGAGCATTGGACAACTTTGAGGCTGAGCTAGACAAGCCTTCCAAGCTTTCATCCAACTTGAATCGTGCTATGATTCAAAGCAAAGGAAAGAATGCTCAGACTGAAGATCAAATAGAAGATATTTTATAGACATTTTCTGTAAGGAGTACTAATAGAGCTGTCTCACTAGCCAAAAGCACTGGATGTCAAATTTAGAACAGCTGAATAAGTGTGATATGAAACCTATTGCTTCAGTTGTTCTTACTATCAATGGCTGGTAAATAGGCAATATTGTTCTTCTGGTTGGGTTTGTTGTTGGGTTTTTAGAAGTTCTAGTATTCTATACAAGAAATAAAGAATATAATAAGAAATCTGTTAGAAAACACGGTGAAGATGTCTAATGGTCTAGTCTTTCATTAGAGAGAAGTCAGGTCTCACAAATCTATTGAATTGTTCACAGACTGAGCTTATAATTGAGATGTGACTGCACAGAGTAGTCCACTTATATTTTCAAAAGCTGCCAGAAGACGGCTCATGGTAACTATTAAGGAAATAAAGCTGCTTTGGGGAAAAGGCAGGGGGGATCCTGTGTTTTAGAAGCCAAAACCAAAAGGTAAGAATGCATATTCAGTTTTTAAAACAGAGGAAAGGATGCTGGTACAGTCCAGGTAAGTGTGCTAGATCCATAGCGTTTTATATAGTCACAAATTATTTCAAAAAGAGGTTCTAAGGTAAACTGACAAAAATTATTGAAATGGAATCATTCAGTTAGCTGAAACAAAAGCTAACTATGAAGAGTTGGAGGAGTATGTCAGTGGCTGAAGGACTGGGCAATAAAATAACAAATGAAATTCAATGTCAATGAATGCAAAATAATGCACAAGGAAAACAGCCCAACCTGTACATACATGGCAATGGGTTCTCAAATAGATATTGTCACTCAGGAAAGAGACCTTGGAGTTATTGTAAAAATGCCATGAAAACATCATCTCTGTGGTCAAAATAGCACAAAAATGAATAGAGAACAAACCATTGTGTAAATTCCTTGCCTGAATCTTGGTGGTGTCCTACACATTTCAAATAAATGTAGGTGAAGTACAAAGGGTATGAAGATGGATGAGAGGAGGAATTAAGGTAGTGAACAGCCTGAATAGAAGTAATGCGGTTTTGGAGCACTTCATCCTGAAGAAGGTGATTGAGGAGTTATGATTAAGGCATATGAAATAACGAGTCATGGAAAAAGGGACCAGGCAGCAATTATTCACTGCTTTGTACTGTATGGGAGCTAAATGGCAGGTTCAAAACACATGACACTTCTTCCCTGCATAGCATATTTAATGACGAAGTCTGGAATTTCAAACGTGGTGGATGTCAAAGCCTTGAGTTCAAAACTGATTACGCAAATCTCTGGAAGAAATGGTTGTGGAGAGCTGTTGAATACCAAGAGCCTGGTTCTGCAGGTGCTCAGAGCAGTGATCAAACGGGGAGGCAGGAGGGTTTGCTCCGTGTCATTCTTTGGTTCTGATATTCCCTTTAGGATCTGCCAAGGGGTGTTAGGAAAGAGAGGACACAGGGCTTACTGGACTTTTAACTCTACTGTCTGTTCTGAGTTTTTCCTTAGTATCTGAAGTGTTTAATACCAAGAGGGTGATCTTCCTGACATCCTGGGTAGTGAACAGAGAAAAGAGGGTGGAAGAGACTCTTCCAGAAGGCAGTTCAGCATGGCCAGCGGCCTGGGATGCTTTTGGCAATACACTCACCTGGCAGGTAAGTCTTGTTCCTAGAGGCCCTCTGGACTCTCCTCCCAAGTGAAGTTCATGTTTACTCTCAATGTGCTGTGTACATTTATTATAATGCACCCTAATGAAGAATAGATTGAGGTTTCTGACCTTTCAGCCTTTTTTGGGTATCTTTCTAAGATGGGAAGTCCTAGATGAGAGTCTGCCCTTGTTGAGATGAAGAGGTCCAGGAACCATAATGGGCACCAAGTGCTGGTTGCTGATCTCAGCAGGGTAATGCCTTCAGGTAAATTAGAAATTCCCATTTTGGAGAGTAATAGAAAAACACTACAACAAACTCAAACAAACCCCGAACAACAACAATCAAAAAACAAAAAACAAAACCAAAACAGAATCCACATATATTCCAATATAGCTATAAAACTTGGAAATAGTGATTTTCATCTTGCATCATAATCTTGTTGCATAGTCTGGCTTTGCTTTTTAATCTGGTTCACAGTTTGTCTTCCCTCCAGCTGACCTTCAAATCATGCAAGTCCTAGTCTTCCTAACATTCTGTGACACTTCTGTTCTTGTTCACGTAGAAAAGAAAATACATGTTGAACATTCTGAAAGATACAGGGAGATTAATTTTGTGATTGCTTTAGGATATTTCATTTGCGACTCATTGAGATGTTAAAGATGAAGGAATTTTTAAGCACTGAAGATTCCACCGGAAAGCTCTAAAAGCTGTATTGCCTTCACCCGGTTCATACATCCAGAAATTAAAGGTGCTATGGAAACTCGCTGAAATACATACTGAATATGATAAAATATATTGAAATTATAAAATATTTTCCTAATGAATCAATTCCCATTTCTCAATCCCTGGTCTAAGACTTTTCGGAGATGAACAGAAGGCCCATGTAGGATAATTTGTATTCTCTAACTCTTCCCCTTTGCACACAGGCATCTTACCTGTTTAAACAGCTGAGATTGATATTTTTTCTACAATACCTAACCCTTTCGATGGAATTGCTTTAGTCATGATCTGGAGCCATTCAGTGAAGAGGACAGAGCTCTAGACAAACTCTCATTTCTTGGGTAAGGTGGAAGTTAACTTGTGAAAGACACAACAGAAGGGAAAGAACGCTGGTTTGGTTTCTGGCCAGAGTGATGGTTCCTTTAAGGAAATGGTCTCACCATTCACAACAAACTTTCCCAAGTTCCTCCATTTTGAGTGCTGGTTTTGACACAACTGAAGCTTGATATCAAATAATGTTGAACATGTGGAACATTTTGCATTCATGGCGGAATGGTGGAATCAGGCTCTTTGCTCTGAACATATAAAAAGGCTTAAAAAAACCCTTAGCTTTTGGAAAACTCAGAACCTGAGACTTTCAAAATTGGCAAACAAAATTAGCTGACACTCTGAACATTTTGGCTTTTATCTTGAATATTCCATTCCCCTTGTGTAAAATAGTGATAAAAATATCCTCGAACTTCAAAAGGGTGTTGGGAGGATCGGTTCATTAATGTTTTCAAAGAATTCAGATACTGGAGTGAAATCACCATACAAAATCCCATAAGGAAATTAATAATTCTGTATTCATTGTAGGCTTTGGGTTATGGTAAATCAATAACACATAAGATTATACACTGCATGAGAGGGGTATCAAAAGAATATTTTTTCAGTAGTCTGTCCTTCTCTGAGTGCTGTCCACTCAAGGCACTCTGTGTGTCAGGAGCAGCACAGAAAACAAAGTTGAAGCTGTGGGGAAAGGCATCTCTGCTGTGGGAATGGACACTCAGAGACACATTCATATTGCACAGGCTCCCTTAAAAATGTGATTTTGAGTTGACAGTCAAACATTCTCTTAGCATAAAATTTAGCTAGTGTTGTTAATATGTGTTCAAGAGACTGAAACATATTTGTTTAATCATACACGGAGAGAATCCTGTTAATGTGGTTTAAAAACCAGCCCTGCACGTTTTGAACCTAACACATCGTATTTCAAGCACCTGTCAGAGAGCTTTACACAGCACACAGTGATTGCAAGGAATGAGGAGTTCTAGAAACAGCTTGGGAAATGCACTAAAATTCCTGTCAGGAACCTGAAGATCCCATTAAATCAGATAATCTGGGGATTTACAGATTGGGCAACACTAAACTACTTTGTTTCACGGAGTAAAAAAAAAAAATAAGCCACTCAGAATGGCTGAAACTATTCAGAGCTGCAAGAGCTGTAAACGTTTAGGCAGGAACTCCAGTTAACAGCTGTGCTGATTCCAGTCCAGCTGCTATAATGGAAGACGAAATCAGAAGGCTGATAGAAATCTAGAAGTGGATGGAACAAAGCTGCCCAGTTTCTGTAACTTCATTCAACATCTCCATTAAATGTGTACATTTAAATAGTGAAGGATGGAAGAAAACATTAAAATCAGTGGAAACTGGTAGGTGTTGTTAATCCATGTGGTCAGCACGTTCCTCAGCTGAAGGAGCAAGGCTGCAAAAGCTGATGCTCTGGGACAAAGCAGAGGCAGGAAGGGCGGATGGGGGAACACAACCCTCTGGGGGAAGCAGGAGTTTCCAGCCAATGGTGACAACTGTGCAGCAAGTTGGGAGATGTTAAGAAAGAATGTTTACTAGAGGAAAGTCAGATGATCAAATGTTTGCCACAATAACTGGCCCAGATGGGGACACTCTGCACCAAAGACAGGTAAAGACGAGACAGTACAGACACTGACCATCAATCTAAGGAAACAGCCAAACAAATAAAATAAATAAATAAGCAAAAAAGGCCACAAAACACAAAATCATTTGGCAATTATATAAAGATATCGAACAGTCATTCATATAGAAATTTAAGGTTAATGTCTTGAACTATTGCATTTAGGCAATCTAGCCAATTCGGTGCTCAAAACTGACTTGAGAATTTAAGAAATGTATTTACTGGGCAAATTCTGAGAGGTTCAAGTTCAAGTGTGTTTGTGAACACTGTCAGAAGGAAGAAGAAAGGATCTTCAGTGGACAATGCTATGTTGTGGCAGAATAAGTGGATTTTTCATCTGTAAGGCAGGCACTAAGGATTGTGAGAAATGGTATTTGCACCTGCCAATTTTCAGCAATAGAGATGTCAAAGAAATAAGTAGTGAAGGAAAAGGACAGATTTGAAACCAAGAGGTTTTTTTGTTGCAATATTTATTTCTCCATGATTCATGTTTTTTTTCTTGTGAAGAAAAAATCTGTGTTCTTTTAAATTGTACACTCAACAAGAATAATAGCTGTTTAATGCCAAAAGATACCACTGAATCCAGGACTGAAAGAGTAAAATTGAGAGTCCAAGTGTCCTAATTTAATTTTCTCTTTGGGGGCTTAAATTTTTATTTAAGTTTTACTACATCATGTTATAAAAAGATTAACCCAAAAAAAGCTCTTAACTTTTTCAGTTCCTAGGGGGAACCTGAAGCAGAAAAGGGAACATCCTTTCTAGATGCTGTTCACTTTTAGGAAGGGAATTAGATCATGTAAGACACTGCCTCTACAGATTCACGCACAATTAGTCTTTTTGCTGTCAGCATCATCATTGTTATTTTCTAAAATTGTTTTAGTGTTTGTTTTTCCCCACTAGACAATCTCAGTCACCCAGAAAATATTTTTAGATGGCCTTTACTTGAATTATGTAAAGTGTCGCGTTCATTAACAAATAAGCACCAAAATATAACACCAAATAAATTAATTTTAAAAAGTTAATTAAATTGGTAGTAAAAGTTAACAAAGGGAGAATTAATTTGTATTCTTTAAAACTGCAATAAATTAGTGGCTATCCACGGCTAGGCATTTCTGGAAGTGTTTAGATACAACTTTAGACTTGGAACAATGACAATTTGCTTCTAAAATTTGTAGGGGAAAAAAGTAAATATATCATTACTTGATTCAATTATATCCACAAAGTAATGAAGCAAGAGATTAAAAAAGGCTGCCAGACTATCGCAAGATTTTTTTTTTTTTCAACACACAATTTTTAAAAAGCCTGTGTGGTAAAACAAAGAACTAACACAAACTGTTGGATGGGGCTTCTGGGGAGAATGGAGGTGATAAAACGCACAACTGTTCCTACAGCCGCACTGTGTACGCTGCCACTAACAATGTTACTGCTGGTGACAGATATTCCTCGGAAAAGGTGTTAATGCTTTCAGGCACATGCTAAGCTATTAACCCGCGTTTCTTCCTTTTCATCCTTTAGAAATCCATAGGAAACCGACATATTATGGCAACAGAATCTGCTTTCTTCTTTAATTAGACTTTAATCTTTTCTTCTTGGAAAACATCAATTGTTGCAGGGAGAAAACAAATTCCTGCTCTCGCTGGACGCAAGGATGTGCCAATTCATACTGTCAAGTCCTCATTTCGGTCTTTGGGAGGAAGCTTCTTCATGCGAGCAGTGAGGAGTCCTGAGCTGCCCCTCTGCTCCCGGTTTTCCTGCAGGCGGGAGCTGCCAGGGGTTAGTTCAGGCCACCGCGCGGCTTTTCGCTTGTGGCCGTCGCGCTGTGTGTTGGACCATGAGCGATGCTGTACTCTGATCTCCACTACGTCTAGACAGATATTCATAATGAAATAGATGTCTGGATAATGAAGCAGACTTTCACAGTCCTAATGGGATTGAAGCCTACAGAGGCTGGAAAAAGAGCAACTTGCATTGCACCCTCCTGGGCTGCTGGATTTCACAGGTAAGATGAGCATGGGCAGTCAGGGTGGCTGTGCTTTTAACCTCACCTTCTCCCCACGTGCTCAGCCCCACTTGACCTAATTTGGGCTCTCAAGGCCCGGCTCTGTGGAGGGTTGCACAAGCACGTTGGCTGAAACAATTGAGAGAACTTTATACAATTCTTAATCTTGTCCAAAATTCTCCAGAATATAGGGGTTTTTTTCAGAATCAAATTTCAGTTTTCAAATATTGTGTACAGCCACGATCTTCTAATGAATGATGGAACATATGTTTACTTGCAAACTTTTATGCTTCTTGGCATGTGGAAATCCTCCCCAACTAAAATAAGAGTGAGTGTAGCTCCCTAAGGTTACCCTTTCATGCTTTAAGAGTTCCATGAAACAGTAGGTCAGACTGGAAGATGTTTGTATGAGTGCTGGCAGTGGCAAGAGGCAGGGGGGAGAGCGCAGGTGATTGCTTTTTGTTCTTAACAAAATTGGACAGCAAAAAAAAGTACATCCCTGATGTCAGGAACAAGCTGTAAGGCGTCCTCATAATCAGAGTACAAAAGAATTGCTGTAGAACAGAATTACGGCAAGACAGCAGAAGTCGTGGTCATTTCATCCTCACTCTCATTTACACGCAGAATGGTTCCTTGGTTCTTTCTATATTAAGAAAACCTGAAAAATTTAGGAGTTTGGAAATTTTTGAAATAATTATGGAAATCTTCGGGCGTTTCCCTACTGGTCTTTTTAGGATGTGGCATTAGAGCACTTTGGGGTTCATTTTCATTGGCTCTTCTTGAGAGGAGCCCAGATGCCCACTGGACCTACCCCTGCCTGCGCCGACTGCGACCTCCAAGTCCAGAGCCCTCCCAGTAACTCCCGAAAGTTAAACAACGTCTGCGGGTCACTCATGTTCGAAGTTTCCCTGCTCGGTGTTGCCAAAGCAGCCACAGCCCCGGCGTGGAGATGCAGCAAATGTATTCAGCAGGCATACATTATGCAGCTTCCCTTGTAACTGATGACCTTTCATAACATACCTGTGTGTTGGGCATTCATCAGCTGTAACGTGATACAGAACTCCTGTAAGTGTATCTCTACAAAACCCATTAAATAATAGATGGACCTATTGAAAAAAGTACAACAAAAGGAGGGGGTGTAGACTAATAGCCTCCCCTTCCATTTTTTTATGAAGGTAAAATTCTAATTTGTCAATATTTCAAATATTAATTTCTAAAATGAAAATAATTTTTTTAAAATTAATTTGCCAAAAAGTACATTTTCAATGTGTCGAAGTCTATAAACATGTTATCATATTCACAAACATATATATGGATTTAAAAGATGTAAAATTAAGGTAACAATAGAAAAAAATGCAAACATTTCAGTGCCTTTGTATTTCAATAGTGTTTCAGAAATTGCTTTTTGAGGTTTCTTTGATCAGCCCTTAATGTACGTGTGTAAAAGAATATGCACTGTGCATTTCCCATAGCATTTACCATAACCCTGTGCTTACAGACAGGAACCTTTTTGAAACCTGCAGCTATACTAATAGCAGTCCAGTCAATAGAACTGTTTACACTGAATGAAATATTCCCCGGGATTAACAGGGCATCCGTTAACATGAATTTGCTGATAAGATATATCACAAAAAAACCCCACATGAAACAATACTTACATTTTGGACTACTTTTAGAGGCAAGAAAATGTTTCATCTTGGGCAAGTAGGCATGAATAACATGCGTTCAGCTTTTGGAAAGGATGCTGCAGTAAAACTTAGGTATTTGTACTGAGAGTCTTTTAGTTCTTTCCAGTGAATTGTTCTGCTCTTTGGTATACCAAATCCTATATATAGAAGAGCTGTTATGGACCTTTATAGTCTGATTTATTTTTTTTTCTGAAATTCTACATACATTATCACAGTATGCTTGTATAATGAACTGAATAATACGGTTTTGGGCTTCAGGAATGCTCAAATAGTTTGAAAATATCACACACTTGTGAAATTACATCCTGATATCATCGGCAGAATGCTAATTCCTTAACACTTCTTAAAAGGACTACGATTAGTTCATTTTGTGGAGAATAAAAGAACCTTGAAGAAAATCTGTCGGTTTAAACTTCTAATTGTTTAAAAATTCAGAGCTGTGCTGTGCAATGCAGAGCAGAACAAGGCTAAGGTAAGCAGGGAGAATAACCCATGGAAGAAGGGCAAATGTGGAAACCGGGGCAAACTGAGCTGATCTGGACTGATGTTCCCAGTGTCATCATGGGAAAACTGTTTGTGTTAACAACATTTCTACATCTACACCGGGGTGTGCAGGGTTCCCTTCTTGTAAATCAGCCATTTGAAAGCATTAACTTGTGAGCCAATGGCTCATCCTACTCCACTGAAACTTCTGACCTTTTTTGTCTCTTTATTTTAGAGAAAATTGTATTCAGCCTCAACTGGGGCAGTTCTTTTAATTGCGTGGAATAACCGCCGTGAGCAGAATTAAAGCAAACATGGAGAAATTTTCAGAAGTGCAACATGTGTATGGTCCCCTCTTGGGTTTGTTCACCTGGTTTTCTTATAAAAAAAGTATTTTTCATTACTATTAACAAAGCCATATTAAAAGAGGTCACTTACTTCTCTCATCATAAAAATAAGTGTTTCTTTCAAAATCTTTTTAAATGTCAAAATTAATTTTTCATCAGTGCTGCAATCTCTTTATTTGGCCCTAATGAAAAAATATTTTAAAAAACAGCTAAAGTGTTACTAAGTTTTGATGTAGTTAAATCTTTTCAATGAGGACTGCTTAACTTCTGTCTTGTCTTCATATCTCGTGCTGGGAGGTATTTCAGAGGGTGCTCCAATTTTCTAATCTTCATTCCCTATAAAACAGTTTGTCAGGAATTTTAACATCTCATTATATCGGATTGTTTTTGTTTCCTCTTAGAGGAGAACAAGGGGCTGATTTCTTGTCTTCTTGGCTGTTAGTCTGGGAACCTTGGTGTACTTGTAAGTGGCCAATACCGTTAAAGTAAGATGCTTCTGTGTGGTCCAATAGCGTTCTTTGTCTTTTTTAATCAGAATATTTGATAATCATCAATAAATTCTTTTTAATGTGTCAATAAGACTGACACCTCCCTTCATCGATACTGTAATAGATATTCAGATAGATAAACACTAACTTTTAACAGCGTATTGGGTCAGCCCTGGATATTTTTAACTTGAGTGTGGGATTCCAGACTCAATTTAAGAATCAAAAGGGATTTATAAGAACTGCTGGTTTTGCTGGGAGAGGGACAGTTGGCGCTGTTGATTTGACCCTTTGTTCTTGTCAGAGGGATACAGCACATGCACTCTGTTCTCAGTAATTTCACTTTGTGGAAATAAGTGTATCACAGACTGCTACAATTTGTGAACTACTGTGGTTATGCAAATGGTTCTATTTTGGAACTTGCTAAGAAACAAGTTTTTAAGTTTCAAAGTTTTTAATGATTGAGTGATTCAGTCTCTTTGGTCAGCACCAGCTGTGATTTTGTCACAATGGAAATATAGATTAGAATATTGTAATTGTAATAAATATATACACATTTATTATATTTTTATTGTAATATTGAAATAAATGTATATACAATTACAATATAGAATAGAAATGAAATAGGATTTCTCTTTCTGTCTCTTATTTGGCTGTGACTTTGGGACAAATGACATCATTTGGTTTTGCCACACCTTCCCTAGTGGCCCTTTGCCTTTGTGTTTGGCTTTTTTACTTGGAGGAAGAGGAGGAGAGTATTCACTGCCAGTTTCTGAGGCTGATGTGTTCCGAGCTCTGAAGAATATTCTGTTCCATAAACTTCTTACTAAAATGAAATAACAAGTTGCTGCTGTTCTTGTGTGGAGACCTTATTAATGTAAGTAAAATTGTATATATGCGTGTTATTTCCAGAGGTGAAACATTGCTTGGCTAAGCTAGAGAAGGTCCACAGAAGACCAGGCTTTTAATGTCTCAACAACGCATTTTCCTAATTTATTGTAAGTGCCAGTCCCTGTCTCTCAGAAGTAGGAAAAGCTCTGTAAGGAGGAGATCTTCACAAAGGTCCAAACATATGTAGGGGTTTGTATTTTATGAGGCCAAGGGAGGAATATGGAATGTGTTAAGGGCAAACAGATACTTGATAGACAGAAAGTGAAATGTGCATCAAGAATTCCTATATTTCTAAAGATGTGATGAAATCCTGGTAGGAGGATAAGGCTTTCTAGGCAATGCTTTTATTGTGTCTTTTACCACCGTATTCACTATACTAGTACCTGAATTTAATATATATTCCAGAATGCCAAATGGATAAAATTGGATTTTAAGCAGTCTATTATCTGTAAATGGTGCCAACTGTAGTGGACAGACACCTGAACCATTGTTCTGGCCATCTTTGCAATTTGTTGCTCATCACAACTCAACTTACTCTACCTAGCTTATTTTTCTTTTTTCCCCCTTTTATTTAGGCAAATATTCTACACATGTATTAACTGCCCGTAGTTATTTTCAGAATAAAAGTAAAAATTACTGGATCTTTAAACTGACAATTAGGAGGCAAGAATGAGAAACATCTGAGCTGAGCTAATCTGCTGGGTGTTGGGTTTTTTTAGGATGCCTTTTTAATTCTGGGAAAGGTATATGTAGCTTTGGGTTTGGCCATGAGATATAAATTCAGTCTTTCTAACCTGTGTAACACAGCTGAACCAGGCCTGCTTACCCTCAAATTTATCATGCATCTTAGAGATGTGTAAAAACCAAGTCTGTCTCAAGCTATATGTGTAGGAGCATAATACAGATGACCCTTAATTTCCAGTATCCCAATTAATAATGAAGTAATTTGCTGAAATGCTAATCCAGTATATTACATATTGACTGTTAACTTTGACTCAATGGCCAAATAAAGACTGCTGAAGATGTCTTGGCTCTCTCATGTGGACCTTGCAACGCTAGGACATTCATTTTATCTGCTGTCACTAAATGGCCAAAGGAAGAACAATTGCAGCATTTGAAGGTCTTTGCTCGCCAGCAGAATGACCGACAGAAATTCAGAGTTCTAACTGGCATGTGCCAATTGAAACCGTGCACAAGTAATTAACAGTCTGTGAAACAGAGAAAAACAAATGCGTAACGATTAGTAAAATAAATCTTTTGTGACTTCCAATAACTGAATACATTCCCGCTAAAATTTAATCAATGTAAACCCCATTATTTAGCATTCCTATCTGTAAGTGATGTCTTTTGTTAAGCCATTTACTTCCTAGGTTTCTTTGTGTAAGATGGTGTTATTCTGTAGCAAACAGGCATAACTAAAGATTATTTTTTATTGTTGTTGTTATTTTGCATTTTTAATGCTTAGACTGGCCATGTGCTATTGCAGAAATAACTGGTACTTGTTTTTAAGAGTTGACTTTTCCTAAGGCCCGAGCACAGGCATTTCTCATTGCTTCAGGTGGAGGTGTTATTTTGCATTTTTAATGCTTAGACTGGCCATGTGCTATTGCAGAAATAACTGGTACTTGTTTTTAAGAGTTGACTTTTCCTAAGGCCCGAGCACAGGCATTTCTCATTGCTTCAGGTGGAGGTGTTATTTTGCATTTTTAATGCTTAGACTGGCCATGTGCTATTGCAGAAATAACTGGTACTTGTTTTTAAGAGTTGACTTTTCCTAAGGCCCGAGCACAGGCATTTCTCATTGCTTCAGGTGGAGGGCAGATCATCATCATTCCTCTGGGTGATGTCTAACACATTTTGTTATCTAAACTTAGTCACGAGTTCAGATTTCTAACGTTACATGAGAGGTGTATCAGGTCGCTATATACACCGAATATCTGGCCATAATTATTTGCGTAGACATTAACCAGTTCAGTGCCTTTTTATTACAATTAAGCCTCAAGGGAGAAGTTTGATCCTTCCACAGGTCACAGTTTGGAATTGTTAGAGGGCATAATATTATACCTAAATGGTGATATGGCATATGTGAGAAGGTTTTCTGGTCTTTACCTAACATCTTTCACTGACTCAGTGGCTTGTCCCTTCCTCCCTTGCCAGGATAGTTGACTGATTCTGATGTTATCTAGAGAAGAAGGAAGAGGGTAAAGAAAAAACTCGTGACTGCCGAGTTGGCTGACAACTGCACAGCTCTGGATCTGAACCGACACCTGAACTAAACCCCACCTGCTTCATGGTGATCCCAAGTGAGTGTAATAAAACTTCAGCTCTGAACAGGAATTCAAGCTTGCAAGGCCATTTTTTTCAGAAAGCCGTGAAGATGCGGGAGAGGCAAAAGATTACCACCAAGGACCCAAAAACTAGACTTCTGAGGACTTCAGCTTTAGGACATCCAAGACAGAGTAAGATCTGGTGGGGTTTATTCTTCACAGAAAGCCTCCCTCTCACTTTGTTTTCGCCTGATTTTTTTTAAGGGAAAAATAGTGTCTCTGTAGACTTTGATGGGTTTTGCTTTCATTGAAAATATTTTTATG
The DNA here is from genome assembly GCA_013400735.1 of Pomatostomus ruficeps. Taxonomy (NCBI): domain Eukaryota; kingdom Metazoa; phylum Chordata; class Aves; order Passeriformes; family Timaliidae; genus Pomatostomus; species Pomatostomus ruficeps. Next base: position 38,788 of record VYZT01048185.1, read on the forward strand.
TCCCTCAGTTTGAATTTGCTTTGGACCTCAAAGCTTTCCCCTACAGAACGAGACAGAAACACCGCATAAGGTAGAGATGTGTTCCTACCTGGGAAAACTCATACACAATGACAAGCAGGAGTACCAGACGCCTCGGCTAAAGTCTCCGAGTAGATCTGGCAACAGCCAAAATACAAGTGGAAGTATTTTGTAAGAGTTGAAAACACAAGACCTTGTCTCTAATACCATGTCACCCTTCTCACTCTTTTCTGGGGCTTTGAACCGGATAATGAAAATGTGATCTTGAAGAGGGAGGCTGCTAGAACTAACGAAGAGTGTGTATGTATGTGTATGGATACCTATATACATACATATCGGAGTTCATACCTCTCAGAAGTCATCAAAGATTTTGTCTTACTTTGCAAACATACCTATTTTTTAAAATTATTATGCTAAGAGCAATTGTTGATGTCTAAATGCTGTTCAGAGTGGTCGAAGTTTGCTTTTTCTTCATTTGTATTGAAAAATAATTGATCAGATTTAAGTCAGTGGATTTAGTTTCATTCTTATCAAATAACAGGTATCAGTTATAAGTTACAACAGCTTAGTATCTGATATTTTTAAGATCGCTAAAGAGGCATTATCTCCATTATTTTAGGGTTAGTATTCAACAGCAAATTTACTTTCTATTTTAATGCAGACAAGGTGAAGGTGTGCTAGCTAGCAAGATACTAGAGCCAGAATGGAATCTTTAGAAGGTAATGGCCGAAATAATACTGAAATAATGTTAATGTGAAGGTTTTGTGCATTTAATCTCTCAGATAAACGCTGGGTGACTACCTTTCCCCACTGTAGACACCCCTTCCTGTGCAGACCAGCTTCTCAGTGCCAACAGATGGGCTCTCTGCTGGTATCAGAACAGCCTGATGGTACCTGCTGCATGCTTGGCTGGCCTCAGGAAGATGGTCTTTCTGTTGCCCTAAAGGAAGATCTCTATTCCTAATTTTCATGAAGTGCAAGGGCTTCTGTCCAAGTTATCCTTATTGTCCTGAAGGGAAACAATGAAAACCAGCACTGGGATAGGCTTGATTCAGTGTAGGTGAGGGAGAAGCAGGAGCTCCTGTGCCTCTTGGAAACATGCATAGGGTCCACGAGAACTCAGGGAGAAATATCAGGGAACTTCAGCCCCTGACCCTAAGTAACTGTTGTGCAAGAATGTGCTTTAAAATTGTGTTTGTCTTGTTTAACTGATGACATATCTGACTTTATGGCAAGGATTTTGCTTTCAACACTGATCCATAACATCAGAGCAACACTATACCATCGCCATGATGTTAGAGCAAAAGCATAGGGCCGAACTATTTCTCAGTATTAGACTCTTGTTTATATCAGACGTTCAGCTCATTTAATACTTTCAGGTGACCTCTAACCTGTCCATCTGCTTCACACTTCCTCTCCTCCTGTTCCTGAACTCAGATGGGTCTGTAATTGGAGCCTGGAGTCAGAAGGACACAAGTGTTTTCAGGCTGTGTTGGCCTTGGCAGTGGGTGAGAGCTGCGTGTTTGGTTGTGCAATAGCTTTGCTCACCAGCTTTCAGATGTCACTCCTGTCCAGTGTGAGGAAAGTGAGCCAAGATCCCCATGACTGGGAAGAGGGTCTGGTTATCCATACAACGGCAGGCACGCCTGCTTCTTGGTGTCCTGTTTCAAAACAGCAAATGCTTTTTGCTGTTCTCAGGCACAGCGCAGCTTGGTGACAGAAGTGTTCCAAATGTTCCTGTGATCCTTTTTCTTTGTACCATATCATGAGACAATAAATCCCTGAGACAGGAGGTATGCGTTTATATTGCACCTGCTGCTCTCCTTGCTGGACTGATACTGTGGCAGCATTCCACTATATTAACCTGCTATGTGTTGCCCTTCCCTGCGCTTGCAAGAGAAGTCCTGCCTATGGTGTCATGGGCTGCAGTCTTGCTGCCATTGGATCATTTGCCGTGGTTTACTTAAATGTAGAACATCAAAGCAAAAATGCAATATTATCTGCCAGCATCTCTCTGTCTGTCTCCTTGAGTACTTTGTGGATGAGTCTGAAGGGATGCCAAGATGGGACAGCCTCAGATTAGGTGCTGCTTTGTACTCTTTCAGGTTCAGGCCTTGAATTCCTCGAATTTTACGTTGGGGTTTTTTTTCCCTGTAGGTTGAGCCTTTGTAAATTATGAAGGTGAGAGAAACCTGATCTGGTAAACTAATAATTGAACACTTTAGGTAATATAACATGAAAGCAGCAGTACAAGACAAGATTCCTTGTTGTCTCGGTTTGAGAGACAGGTGTCTGCCAAGGAAGGCAGGAACCTCCCTTGGAATGGAAAATGTGACCCCGTTCCCTCTGAAGTATTATAACTTTGAAATTAAGGGGCTTTCAGGCGCAGGTATGGGAAAAGGAAGAACAGTTCTTTACTAGTATAACAAGACAAACAAACAACAACAGCAGCACCAACGAACAGAACCAGAAGCCCAGTAGCAGCCTTCTCTGGGCTGTGGGCACTTTCCCCTGCGGTGCAGTCACGGTCACAGCCACAGGGGGGCTGGTGGCTCCCGGCCAGGCAGGGTGGGTGCGATGATTCCCCCGCAGCTCCAGGGGTGCTGTGGGGTGAGTTCAGCCGTGTCTCCCTCACACGGTGATGGCGGGCGGGCTGGATGGAGGAATGGCTGCAGCAGGAACCCTGGAGAATGGCTGGAACAGCAGGGTGGGCTCACCCAGGGTAGCAAGGAAGAGGTATCAGAAACTCAGCAGGTGTGGCAGGAGCCGTGGTGTGTCCCAGCAGGCAGAGCTACAGTTTAGTGAAAAAAAGGCCGAGGCAGCAGCAGAAAACAGCGGGGCTGGGCCGCAGGAGCCGGGCTCCTCCGCCTCAGCTGCCGCACGCAGCCGGGGAGATGTTTCTCCAGGAAGGGGAAGGGGGTCAGGGTCCCTGTCTTTCCCCCTGAGGCACCCAAACAGATGGCAAGGGTCCTTTCCAGCGAGGCAGGGTACCGAAAAGGCCCCAGTTCAATGGCTGCTTTCACCAGCAAAGGCTCACCCACGGCAGGAGAAACAGGACAGGGCTGGGCTCCAGCGGCAGCGAATTCTCCCCCAGTAAACAGCAGCTTGACCTGCCTCCCCTGAAGCTGACAGCAAGAGAGAGCAAGGAGCCAAGCCCAACCCCTCACCGCCCAGCCAAAATCTCAAGGTATCTTTTCCCTTCCAAAGAGAAAACCTCCAGGTAAAAGGGTAGCCAGCTGTACCCTTCCCCTGAGCCTGGCAACTTCTTTTGTCTCTCTTCAGTACCGGTGTTATTATCTCTTAGCAACAAACGGGACAAAATTCCACGAGAGAAAGAAACAAAAGGGAAAATCCTAACCTCCAACACTTGTACAGCTCAATAATTAGGTGATTGTCTAGGGCAAATTGTGCATACACAAATGTGTTTCAAATTTGGGGTTTGCTGTCAAAAGTGTCACAACAGACTCTTTCAGTGGTCTGGGCCGTGATCTGACATGTGCTCAGTGGCACTGAACAAATTGTTTGCAAAATATTTTAGCCTCTGACAAATCCTTAAGGCCATCATAATGCGAAATGAGGGAATACGACTTCACTAACACTTTATCTAGGCAAGTAGAGTGTCTCTGCAAGTGTTGTGTGCACAGAAGAAGAGATCTCTGTGTGATCAGAACTGAGGCGGTTGTAAGGAAAGAGAATATGACAAAGAAGAGGAACAGTTGCGGTCAAACACCTCCAATAGTGCCAACACAATCTTTCTGGAAATGGAGATGAAAGATGTGGTTTGATTGAAATGGCTTACTCTCACTCTTGCCATTTAGAGGTGTGATGCTGCAGACTGGATGGGAGTGGGAACATAATTCCATACAGATGTAAGGGTTGAGTATCTGCATGTGTGCACTTATAGCTGCATATAGGGAAAGAGAGGAATCTAAAAAAAGTACATGACTGCTAGGCTTTATTTCTATTTCTGATAAATTACCAAAGGCTGTGTTACACAGAGTATTCATTTCAATAAATACTTGCAGTTGATGGCAGTTGTAGACACGAGAGTTGTAGATAAGCAGTGCTATGTGTCTATTATTCTATGATTTATAAATTTGATAGAATGGATTAGCATATTTCATTTGGAAGAGACCTACAGTGCTCCTCTAGGTCAACTCCCTGAGCACTTCTGGGCTGACCCAAAGTTCAAGCATATTACGAAGGGCATTGTCCAAATGCCTCCAAACCATGACAGGCCTGGGGCATCACTTGCCTCTCTAGGAAGCAGTTCCAGCATTTGACCACCTCTTCATAAAGAAATTACTCCTAATATCCAGTCTGAACTCGCCCCAGCACAGCTTTGAACCATTTCTACTCATCACTGGATCCCAGGGAGAAGAGATTGCCACCCTCTCCTCTTACCCTCCCCAGGAAATGGTGGAGAGCAGCGAGGTCACCCCTCAGCCTCCTTTTCTCCCTCCAAACTAGACAAACCCAAAATCCTTGGTGGCTCCTTGCAGGACGTCCTTTCCAACCTTTTCACCAGCTTTGTTCCTCTCCTCTGGATGCCCTCGAGGACCTTCACATCCAAACTGTGGGCCCAAAACTGCACTCAGCACTCGAGGTGAGGCCCCGCCAAGGCTGGAGCCAGCAGGATAATCCCCTCTCGTGCTCGGCTGGCTGAGATGCCCCCCAGGAGGGAGTTTGCCCTCCAGGCTGCCAGGGCACACTGCTGGCTGCTGCTGGGCTGCTGCTGATGGGCACCCCGGATCTCTGGCTGCAGGGGGGCTCTCCAGACCCTCCTCTCCCAGTTTATACCTGTGCCCAATGTTACTCCATCCCAGATGCAGAATCCAGCATCTGGACTTGTTAAATTCCATCCCACTGGTCTTTCTCCAATGTTCCAGTCTATCTAGAGCCCTCTGGGAGGGATCTACATGATGTCTCTTCACGGGAAACTTCTCTGTCTTCTTTCCCAACATGGGGTTATTTTTTTTCCTCAGCTATAGAGGCATGTGGCTACATATTGGCTGCCTTTGTCAGAAACGTGAATGGCTCTTGTTTGTCAGGAGCTGGAGTCTTCCTCTGGCTTTCTGCCTAACATGCATGTGCCTGATGGAGCTTGAAGCCACCTAGGGCAGAACTGTGTTTTGTCAGCTGGATAACAGGCAGGCACTGGCACACTCTTTAATTTGTTTGCAGGGTATCCTCATTCCACACTGTTGTGATGTCCTCATCGTCTCCATCTCAAGCATTCAGCATTTCTGCAAGCCCACACACTTCATGTTTCTGTCCCCTTGCCTGCAGGTGCAGGCTCCAACACTCCAGTCTTATATCCACTAAGACTTTCCAAAATATTCTCCGACACAGGCACTAACGAGTAGAAGTGATTTAATGCAGACAGGTATGCACAGTGACAACTCTACTCCGTGCAGTGAGCAAGGGCTGTGGTTTCCTCACCTTACTCCTAACACAGCGTACTGAATGTCCTGTTTTCTGCCAAGGGCAGTGGTAATTTCTTGCAGTGAGCAAGGGCTGTGGTTTCCTCACCTTACTCCTAACACAGCGTACTGAATGTCCTGTTTTCTGCCAAGGGCAGTGGTAATTTCTTGCAGTGGCTAAGGGGGTGTGTCCAGACCCAAATGTTATTCACTAACACCCCACATCATTGCTGAGGGCAAGGGACTCTCTTGTTATGAAGAGCAGGGCTTCCAGTCAACAAAGTGTGGCTGGGAAAGCCATCTGCCATTTGTTCTTTGTCACCTAGAGTTCTCAGTGAGCAGTTCTGCATGTGAATCGCCCTCTCTTTTGTATACTTTTGTTATTAATGTTGTTGCTGTTACTGTTCTTTTTTGTATCTCATTTCTTTTTTCAGTAAATTGTTCCTATCTCAACCCATGATCCCTGCCGTCTGTGCCTCCCATTGGAGAGCGGTGGAGAAGAGAGTTTTTTACTGATATTTTTACTGGGAGTGCTGAATTGGGGAATGCCATTCTTAAACCGTGACACTGCTTTACCTGAGCCTGGGGAGGATACAATATACATCCATTCAAAGATTACACGCACGCATTTTTAACAGGTGCTTCCTTTGTCTGCTCAGTACCTCGAGCAAATTACTTGGCACAGCACTCTACACTTCTCTCCTTTCAAATTTAATTTACCCTAACTAGATTAAGTAAAGCTTCATCACAATATCATCATCACAGCATTGCTCAAGTTCCAATTTGGCACAGCAGAAGAAAGAAGCTTAACAAGAAGTTCCATCCTAGGAGAAATTACACTCTGAGGTAAGCATGTTTCCAGGGGAAATAATTTTCAGCCTTAGATCCTGAATCTTACCTCACACTGTAATCCCAGAGTTCAAGCATCTCAGAAATATGATGAATGTTTAAAGCCTAAATGTACATTAAGAAGATGAACCTGAGTGCTCAATCGTAAGAACTTTGGAATTTTATCTTATGCGTTTTGTAGCTTTGTAGTATGGTTTGCTTTTTTTTTTTTTTTATTTTAAATGCTCACTCAAAGTAGTGGAGTCCATTTATAAGCTTCAGAGTATCAAAAAAGGGTAAGGTGTTAAAGCAATATAAGGTTATTTTCATGTGCTGGAAAGATAAGACCAAAGGATTTTGCTGCAATTAAAACATTCAATGCTTTGGTACCCACTAGCTTTGGTGTCATCACAGAAACATGTGTTTCTTTCTCAGTGTAAAAGATTTTTTGTATTCTTCTTTTTTTTCCTATTAATGCTTGTGAAAAGTCCTCTGAGGAAAAAGTATCAGATGCAATAGAAAGACCTCAAGCTTTAGAGGATAAGCACTAAATATACATTTAGATAATAATTTAATATCAAAATCTCATTATGGATTTGTAGCCACTATTTATGATTTTTAAAGTACTGTATTTATGCATTTTGGAAAATTAGGATTTGCTGAACAGAAACAACAGCTGTGCAGAGTTTGGCTCTGTTTCAGGTACATGCCTTTCTCAAGGAGACCCAATACATTGTGCCTGGCCTTGCACTCTGAATGGATGGCTATTTATAGACAGAAAACAAAAGGCATAAAACTAATCACATCCTACTGCTACCTGCTCTTAATAAGCACCAAGAATTTTGTGCTCTTACAGAACCCTCTACATGGATTTAAAGAGGTTCACACACAAGCATTGCTGCATAAAGTTGCTTATGCCCACTCTGGGTTGGGGTGACGGTGTGGGGATAGTGCATTCTGCACTGGTCTCCAGGAAAGGATAGAACATTGCCTTTTACGACATTGCTGCATCAGTTTGTATTCTGAAAGTCCTCGGTTGCTTAATGCTTAGCTATTGTTATTTGTTATTACCAATGGTTTTCTGTGGTGGTGGTGCTTAGGAGTTTTAACATGGAACAGGACCCAGAACCCCTATCATATACAACAGAGAAAAATTCAAAATGCTTGGAAGGTGAGATGGCACCATACATGATGGTCCTAGAGGTCTCTTCCAACCTCAGTCGTTCTGTGATTCT
>VYZT01048186.1:4090-34090 GCA_013400735.1 Pomatostomus ruficeps
TAAAAAAAGGGATAATTTTTGTGGCTGGTTTCCAGCGATAGGATCAATGAGCGATATTCAGGATGCTGGCTGAAAGCCAGATGTAAGGCATCACTGTAGCCCTTAAGTAGAGCAAGCTTAATTTTAAGCCTGGGAATAGTCCCACTGAATTTCCCAATCCTCACGTGCTTAAAGAGGAGTTTATGCTCATGCACTTCTGCAGAGCAAGGCCAAGGCAGATAAAGTTCCTGGCGTGCTTCTCAGTCTCTCTGCAGACCATTTGCACCACATGGAAAGGCTACAAAGTGAGAAAACTAAAAACCCCCTTGTCCCTAAGTGGGGAGTGCAGTCCGTCAGCAAGGCTGCTTCCTGGAAATCCTCTAAGAAGGACCTCTCAGATATTCACTCAAAATATCTGGCTAAGCAGAGCCAGTCCAGGGAACAAACAACTTCCATCCTGGTGCAAAGCGTAGCCAACATAGAGGTTGCACAAGTTTTGTGTATTTTGGGCAAGAGAATTTAAAATCCAACATTCAAGCAGAAAATTTCTCTCGTCCTACTTTTAGGTGGCATGGGAGGCCACTCATCTTTTCATTTTTACCAAAAGCAGATGAAAATGGCAGCAACCTGAGCATATCTTCACCAAATTAGCAAAGCACGTGAGGTTTCACTGCACAGAAAAATAACATGAGATGCTCTGGGAACATGCAGCAACGTGGGTGGCCACGATGAAGAATAAGCTTTGGAGTATTTATACAGCAAATAAATATTCACAGACACTGCCATTCCCACTCACTAAAGTTTTGAAAGACATTATTCTCCTACAAGACAGATAAGAGAGAAGAGGTGGGGGGTGAAGGGAAACTATTATGGAATGAGGAATAAGGGCCAGAGCCACGAGCACAAGATTGATGTGAATGCTACAGTAAGCAAAGACCAATTCACTGCTTCAGGGTGTCAAAATGCAGTCCTGGGAGAGAAGAGGAGGCTGAGAAATGAGAAAAGAAAAGGCAAGAGGAGGGATGTATAAAGAACAGCAAATATTAGGGAAATGAGGAAAAATAGAAGGAACCAAATGTCACTCGAAGGGGGTACGAGTGCAATTGCTTCTCCTCCTCGGTTAATCCACAAATTAATGAAACCAGAGCAAGCATAAAAATAAACCATTATTCTACACGTTCAAAGGTGAATCTTATGTGGTCTCCCAGAATAAAGTCAGATAAGAGTGAGAGAAACAGCAGCAGCAGAGCACGCAGCACAAGGACATTGCAGCAATTCTACTTTTTCATTCACTGCTTTTCCTGGAAAATCTCACAGGTTACAGGATTCAAGGCAAGGCACTGATAAACTGCACTTTTACGTTATTTCACTAAGGCAACACAGGTATGCAGAGCTTCTCAAGTGTTGAAGAATCTGAATGGTTCTGCAAAAATCACTCAAATATTCATATACGTAAAAAAAAAATTTATAAGCTTTGACATTGAATATCAAATATTTAAATAAACTTTCTTGTCCTAATTTTTATTCACTGACATGGTATGCATATTTCATTGTTTATTTTTTCTGAACTCCTATAAAAAATCTGTTAATTTAAACTCAGTTAACTTTTATTCTGTGAGATCCCTGTGTACTTTTAGAGCAACAGAACCTCATTAATATCAACACAATAGGTTTCATTCTGCTAAATTTGACAGGGCTGCTTCAGAGGCAACTTTCCCTTTATTGACTTAGAAACACAGTTGGGGCACCTTTTGTGAGGCTGTGAACCAGTGTGAGACTCGGGGGTTTGGGGGATTTTTTCCTCCTCAAACCTGAGACGTTATGAGACCACAAAGTGTTTTATCGTGGCTTGAGGGGGACTGAATTTCTCTTCATAATTTGCTCCCAATCAGAAAATCTCGAGCCAGCCAGTTCATTCCAAGTTTGTGATTTAAAAGAGAGAAATGGGCAAATATTGAGCCTATCCCTAATTACCCTCTGTATTTCTGAATATGCAAATCCGAATGTACTTGGAATTTTCTCTAAGTGATTTGGCAAGTATAAATTACCCTTGCCCTTAAGACTCTGAGCGTGCACAGACAATGCATCAACAGTTGGTGTTAAAAGGCTGCAGCTTCACTATTAACAATCAATACAAGTTTTCAGCAGGAATACACTTAGCCAGCATTAATGCATTTACATTATGTTAAATAATATTAATACCAAAGGCATGTCCATTGCTGGCCCACACCAAAGTCAGGATATTCCTCAACAACTGTCTCTACTGTTTAAACATTCACCTAGAATGAAAAACTCAGACATTTATGTATGTAAAAAAAGAAAAATTGTAATATTGGAAATTAGTTCTTAGATTAACTTTCTGGTCACAATTATTTTTTTCTTCTGTGAAATTGTTGTTTCATAATTTTTGTAATTTTAAATTAGTTATGTATTTTACAGATTGTGTTCCAGAAAGACTAATCTGATTGCTACATCTGCAGGTGTAAGAAAGGAGTTGCCCACGCTCTGTATAGAGAATCTCAGCAGTGACATGGGGATAAAACCCTGACACCTCCGAGCACCTGAACCTGGATGTGGGAGATTCATCCATCTTTAAAGCCCACCTGCCAACCCAGGGATTCTTTATCAGAATTCATGCTGTGAATATCTCAGTGTTTGTTGCCCACTGATCCCATTTCAGGGAATGGGCTGGTGAATTTTGCTCCTTCCCAAGTCCCAGCCAGCCAGGTGCAAGGCAGGGTCAGAGGTGTATTTACACATGCTCAAAGTCATCTCTTATAAAAGCGACTTGATGACAATCCCCAAGTTAAATTTTAAGAAACTGAGGCCATGTTTTCCAGTGCAATTATGAGCCAGTATGGCACCAAGGATGGTTTTCAAATCACTGACTGCCAGGAAGCAAATAATCCAAATCCAAACAGCAGAGGCTAACAAGGTTCGCCTGGTATTGTGAACTATCCAAAAACTCCATCAACTACATTAAAACACTCCTAAGGTGAGAATCACATCTGTACAGAATATTACACCCTTCTGAAAATCCCATTAATTGTCTATATACAATATTAAGTATCCTAAATACAGACTTTCATATTTGGCCCCTAATACTTCCAGACCTTGAGGACAGATAGCCAAAAGGATGGAGAAAAAGCAGAGCTTTACAGGTTTTTAATTTTCAAATTCATTTTTAACTGCAATGAATTAATTCCTGGTGACATGAATAATGACATTTTTCTTTTAAAACAAAATTTCACTGATCAGGAAGGCGTGCAGAATGACAGCCCATGCTGAAAATTCTCATTCCCACCAGTGTCTCCACTTATATTTTGCAATTCCATGGTCCAGAGTCTTTCCCTGTATTAGAGAAATGCTTTCCTGTCGAAGGGAAATAAAATGAACACCTCATAGAGGAGTTCCTAAAATTTGAACAGGCATTCGAATGTGCCAAGAGCAGCAGCTGTTTTTGCCAGAAAGCAGATCTGGCAGGCATTTAGTCACAAGGTCACTGCTTATGGGGCTTTCCCAGGAGATGTGATGGAAAGCAAGAAATGTTGGCATGGCACTAGGACAGGTTGTCCTTGATGAACTGGAAGGAGAAGGCTGTTTTGGCCACAGGCACTCAGCAGCAGCTTGACTTTAGGGAGGATTGCACAATTTCTTCAGCTTTTTTGTTCACTTTCCCTGAATTTCAGGTTTGAATAGGCCCAAAAAAGTCGTATTCACCCATGCAGGAAGAACTTGTGGAACCAAAAATCGGACACGGAGGCATCATGAAATGTAACTGGATATGGCTCTGTGGCTATCCATGCTCTGTGGAGATTTAAATGCTTCCTGAACTAAGTGACCTAAAACTGTGTGGGCCCCTGTGAATTCTGCAGTTCTGTAACCCTGGAATTTGCTGCAGAAGCTTGCAGGAGGATTATAAATTAGAAACTTCACTTCTCCTAAAAGCATTGAACTGCAGACCCTGCGAGTGGTCTAGATATGAAAAAGGGCTCTCCTCATTGTCTCGCAAAAAAGGGATGGCCTGGCAGATCGTAGGGGGAAATGGCACATTTATCTTTCTTGGAATTAACTCGGAAAAGTAGAAACAATAAATTGGATATCAGCATTCCCAACTATTTGCTTCTTGGTTGAAATGCTTGGCTGAATGCTGAATTTTCCAACCACACACTGCTAAACCCTCAGCCAAGGCAATGATACATCCCAGGTGCATCTCTAAATCCCAGTGGATTTAGGAATGAGCAGAGATCCATCCTGCTGTTCCAGCACGCTCGTGGAGCTGCTCCTGATCCCATCCCAGCTGTCAGCTCTTGAGCTGTGACTTGACTGGTGCCCCACGAGCCCTCTCAGCTCCACTTCTGGATGCAGCAAAGCCGCACAGGAAGGAAGTCCAAGCCGAGGTCAGACACACCCTCCATTCCTCACCCAAAACACCTGACCATCAACACCATCAGCTTCCCCTAGGCACAGCTCCTGTGCAGGAAATGCATTTCTAGCACAGGAACATGTGATAAACTGGAAACTGAAAATGAGAGGATATATGTTCTGTTTAACTGCATTAGATATGGAAGTTACCAAGCCATGGGTAATGGTTTTATTACTCATTTCTGCAGCTGCATCAATTAAACAAACCTCCAGGTCTGAAATTACCTGAGTCTCCTCTACTGCCCATTTTTCAGTTTTCTGGGTGACCAAGGAGCTTAGGAAGGTTTATTGATGAATTTAGCCATCACTTAGTGTTATTCACTGGGCTTTGCTATCTATGATGTCATTTGTACTGACTGGTTTAGAGGTGGACAAAGCATCTGAAGACAAGGGCAAAGGAATAAAGGAGATTTGTGAAAAGGAGTGATAGGAAACGCAAAGCCTTCTGAAGTCAGTGGAGAGTACTGTAGTATTCACCTACCTCTTATTTATTGTGAGATTAAAAGCAAAAAAGCATTATGTAACTGTGAATCATTACTGATATTCTGATACTTAGACAAATGCAGCCAATAAAACACTATTATATGAAGTAGCTATCATGGGAGGATGGCTTAATGATCTGGTTATAAAATGTTTCCAGAGGTAGGTGTTTCTTATCTGAAAACTTACCAGAAATAATTGAATCTTGTCCTTTTTGACAAAATTCCCATCCCACCTTTTTCCGTTGTGCTCCTTGTTCTACTTAGTGAGTGATGTATTTCTTCCTCCCTATCTCTCTGAACGTATTGCATGCAAAGGTCAATTCTCTTAACACAGCTTCTGCCCACTCTTCAGCTAATGCATTATAGCACATTATCAAGTTTCCAAACAATTGTTCACTTTTCATTAGAATGTGCTAGGTTTCTCTCCTTCTGCAGTGTTAGTGAAAATGGTGTTGAGTTGTTGACTAGTAATAGGAACAAGCAACTTCTGCCCTTAGAAGTGGGATGGAATTGATTCATCTTATTAAAAACAGACTTTGTGGAAGCTGGAATTTGTGCTACAAAGGTTGATGTTATGAATGTGCAGATAGCTGGTTTCCCAGGACATCCTGACATTTCTATTTTCACGAGTCATTTTCAGCTTCTGATACATCATCTTAGGTCATAATACTTCACATTGGTGTGATAGAAACGTAACATGCTAAGTCAGGAAAACTAACTCATACCTGTAAAAGATCCTTTTTTCCCCCCACCACCTTTTTGCTATCTGCATTTTTCCATTTTCCTTTCTCTAAGGGAAAAAAAAATACGGAAACATTACTTCCATTTCAGTACAATGAATGGAGGCCACAAATGTGAAAGAAAACAAAGCTTCAGGTTGGCAAGGAAAGCAATGATCAGGAGCTGAGATAAGGAAAGCTCAAGAAAATGAACTCCAGACATAACAGTTGAAAAAAGTTAGATATACTGATGACTACAAAACTAGTTTATGTAATATATATTTTATATCCAAACCAAACAGCTCTTTGAACATTATTGAGGCTATTATTACTTTGAAATAAACATTAGAGAGCTTCAAAGCCAGAACTACATAATACCCAGTACACATTTACATCAGAATTAGGATGCAGGTTTTCACGAGCTAATCCACTCCATTGAGCACAAGCACACAAAAACACCGTACAACAGACACTGCATTTTTACAGGGGTGAAAGTATCAGGGTTGTGCTGTTGACAAGACAGAGGTGGTGATAAAACCTCTGTCCAGAGGAGCTGGACCCTGCAGTGGTGAGAGAGCCCAGGGCATGAGTGCTGCTCTACTGTGGCTGATTCTGAATGAGGAACTATTGCTCAGTGGTGCCTTCTCTCTCCTGCTCACTTTTCTCCACGTTCTCCAAAACAAACCAAAAGTCCCTGAAATACTCCAAAACTGGACCAGGAGAGACCCGTTGGTTTCCTGAACCCAACCTCCTGCCATCCCCAGCAATCCTCTAATCCAAATCAGAACTTTATCAAGCTCCACCTTGATAAATATCCTTTATTACCCAAATTTGAATGAAATTTCTGCTTTATCTTGAGCACCTCCATTCTCTCTTTCATACCTGGAACCATCCTCCTGCAAGCAGCTGCAAAACCACTTCTCTGCTCAGCTCAGCTCCAAAACCCCTCCTGTGATGCCTGAAAAAAACCCCTTGACAATGTCTTGGCTACTCCTGCACCGAGACTGCTGTCTATCATGTTTATAAATATTGTCTCATCTCCTCTCATACCATCCCGTCAGCCTGTGCCATCTGCTGCCTCCTGTGACATGTGCAGACTGAGCTCTTCACAGCAGCAACTGCCTTCTTCTGTGCCTGCACTCAGCACCACCAGTGCTCACCCACTGCACGGGCCCCCAAGGCCACAGCCATGCAAAACTTAACCAAGTTAGTGAGGAAATCCCACTCTACCTTCTCCCCCTTTCCTGGGGAGCAGCCCCTGGACAAACCACCCAGTGATCCACATGGGAAGGAGCACGGCAAGAGGTAGAGGGAGGTTGTCCCTCTCTCTCTGCCCAGGATGGGGATGTGCCACATGCATGGAGAAATAAGAGAAGGTCCAGAAGAGACGCCTGGAGAACAGGACCAAAAAGGACATCTTGGGGATGTTGGGCCTGTTTCATACACAGAAGAGGACACTGGGAGAGAGTCCAATCGTAGCAAAAACCACTGCTCCGGAATGATGGAGCAAATCCTTCTCAGTGGAGGCAGCAAACAGGACAAGGTGCACAGACCATAAAGTGCAGCTTGGGAGGTTCAGATCAGACATTAGGAAATTCTTACTCATGAGGAGGGTGACGCAGTGCTGGAACAGCAGCCCAGAGAGGCTGTGAACTCTCCTTCCCGGAGCATTTCCAAAGCTCTGCTAAACACTGCTAACCACCTCTTCCCTTTCTGCCACTTCCCAAGCAATAAAAGTTAAATGCGTATTTCATCCTGATAAAATATTAAATGCTTTAAATGCAACAAGATTTTTTTTACACGTGCAACTTTCCATGAGAAATGCTAGATGTCCTTTACAATCTGGGAAATAAACTATTCTCCTAATTGCTCTCAGAATATATTTGCAACTTCTATCCAAACTGTAGATATCTAGATATTTGCATTAAAATATAAAGAGCCATATCGATTTTCTTGAGGTGCTATTAGTATATTGTAAGGTTTGCAATGGCACATAGTAGAGGGAAAAACTCTCCCTCCATCTGCATCACAGAAATTATTCACAAGACTTTTCCCTCTCTGAAGTTCTCCACATCAACACATAGTTCTTATAAGCTCTTTCTTATGTGGTTTATGCAAATAACAGCAGCTTGGTGAAACCACTGGGCATGGGTACCTGCATGCAGATGTATTGAACTGAGCAGCAAAAAGAAATTCTGGACATTCTAAACCGTGACTCGGGCTGGAGAGACAAAAGAGGATTTTTAATCTCATTGCTGTAATTCATTTTATATGCTGCTGATAGGTATGGCTTGGAAATGGCAGCAGGAAAAGGAGTATTACAGCTGTTCTCTCGTGGGGTGGAACTCTGGTCCCACAGACTCTCTGAAAGCCCCTTAAGGCCCATATTTTAGATGAGACTTTTAGAAGTAGATGACCTCGGGTGCTGAAGTTAATTCTTCCTCTAGTCCTTCACACTATTTACTTCCTGAGTGCATTTCAAGACCTTACCTGTTTCTCTCATTTTTTAAAGAGATCTGCCTTATTTATTGTTTGCTTGACAAGCTGCAGTTGCCTCAGTTTTATTTGATAAATAGTCAGGCTGCAGCTCCTTATTGCTGGTGGGTTTGATTTCATTCAGCACGAGCTCATTGGGCAAGGAGAGGAATATATAGAAATAAATATACAGAACAAACATATTATTGGATTGAAAGGCAAGTATTTGTTACAAGAACACTACTGATGTGACTAAATGCACACAGTTCTCTAAGTCTTAAAAGGAGTGAGTTTTAACTCACAGTAGGTCAAGGATAACCATTAGCAGCCTCTCCCCTCTGCCCCTGCACGCTGCAGTGGAGCAAAATCAGACCACCAAACTACACAAGGTCTTTTTCTCACATGGTTGAACAACTTCTGATGCTAAATGAAAACCAGGATGTCTTGAGCACAGCTGTGTCACTCCAGACCTGGAGCAGAGCTTACTAGCATAGCAATCCTGAGTTATGTGGTAAAGTTGTGAAAATCCCCTTTTTTTTCCTCTCTCTCTCTTTTTTTTTCTTTCTTTCTTTTTTTTTTTTTTTTTGTATAATGAGTGTTTAAAAGCTTAGCAAATAGAGTCCTAAAAATGTAATTGTAGCTTGGTAGCACTATTAAATATGTATACTGTGGTCTTTTTGACAATTGGTTTAATCCCTTTATAAAGTCTTCAGAAGTTCCATCACAGAAGCATGGATGCTGTTTTGATCTATTTATTACTCTTAAGTGCTCAGAGAACTGTCCCTATTTTCTAATTAACACTTTTAAAGATAAAAAGCTATGTATTAAATCAATCTGAATGATGGTTGTTTGTGAATCCCACAAGATAAGGCAATTTGCATGTTCACTTTGTACTTACAAACTAAATCTGCACATCTCCAAAGCAGCTCCTTATAATGTAAACCTTTTGTGAGTATTTGTAACTTAAAAGAAAGTTTGGCCTAGTACA
This sequence comes from Pomatostomus ruficeps, assembly GCA_013400735.1. NCBI lineage: Eukaryota > Metazoa > Chordata > Aves > Passeriformes > Timaliidae > Pomatostomus > Pomatostomus ruficeps. The sequence continues at coordinate 13,159 of VYZT01048186.1, forward strand.
GAGGCAGTGCCAATTATCTAAAGGACTTCTTTACTGAACATGATTAAGATACAAAATTATTAGGTTGTTATTTTACATTGTTTGCTGAGAAATTTGAGGAAACTACTTTAGGAACGTTAAGTGTTCTCCTGTTTTGCTTTCTTTCCTTCTTTTTTTCTGTACATGTAATAACATGAGTGCATTCATGAACGAGCAACCAGTGCAAACAGCAGCCAGATTCCACATCACACCCAGGTTCAGCTTCCTTTGACATAAATTAAAGAATTAAATCACTGCTGAATCCAACTCTTCTCCATCCTGGCTGAGTGTTAAGCTGCAGCTTCAACTCCAAGACTTTATAAACTGAATTTTAATGCAAATACTAAATTAGAACAGTGATTTATTGCTGGAATCCAGTTCTGATTATTTAGCACAGTAAACATATTAACAGAAATAGATATTTCACAGCAGTGAAATGCTCCCTGATCTCAGAAACAACTCCACCCTTGCTAAGAAAGAAATCAACAAAGCTGTATGTCCAAACCTCTTTTGTGAAGATGCATATTACTTTTTTCCAGATGGCAAGAACATAACAAGTATACCTATGAGACACTTTTTTTTTACTATATTTGCTCCTGAACACCTCATAAGAAATTATTTCTTCCAGGTTTTGCAATCTGCCTTCCATCACTGCCTTGGCTTCTCTGTAACCACAGATAAGAAGCAGGACAAACAATTGGTTATGGCTTTTAGCTCCAGCAGGTCTGATTATGGCCCAGGCACGGGATATCTCTTCATCCTCATTTTTGGACTTGCTCATCTTCTTCCACTAGCAATGTAGGAAGTGCAAAGTCATGCCATAAAATACTTTTTAAACATTTGGTACCTCTCTTTCTTAACAGAGGTTCTATTATCATCTTGTACCATCATTGAAAGGTGGGGTTTCTATAAAAAACATATTTTTCCCCCACAAATCTCCCTGATCTTCAAATCAGTGAATTTACCCTGAATTCAGATTATTTTTCCTGACCACAGTGTCTATCCTTGTGGCACACAGCCTCTCTATGTTTACCTTACAGATACATTCAACACCCCCTTTAATGTGCCCTATAAAAGCCTCCCATATGCAGTGGTAGACCACGGTGGGTATATTTGTGTTCTGGTCTCACAACTACACAATCAAATTTTTGTGCTCCAGGGTTAATCTGGGTCAGAAGGCCCCAAGAATGCACATCTGACACTCCTAATCTAATTCTGGAAACATGAGATTTGCAGACAGAAAATCTCTTTCTGGGAGCAGAAAAGAATGTCAGACCCACTGGGACACTAAAATGACTTTCAACTATTTTTCACTTATATGAATTTAATCCAAGGACCTCAAAGCACATTAATTTGCAGACCCCTCTACACACCTGTGCCACACCATATGCATTATTCTGCCTCACAGAGAGGGGAAAATAGGGGCATCTCCTTCTCTGAGTTCATTCAAGCACAGAACTACACATGGAGTACCCAGAAAGGATCCAGTAAAATAACTCAGGAGGCCACAGTCTTCTTGATGATAGAAACTTCACTGAGATTAGGGTGGGAAAGGCAGAATTTGGCTTACTGGGGATGTGTATTATGGGAATTTGCAAATGGAAGATGGGCTTCTATGTGAAAGGAACATCAATAAAAGTGGAGATACAGCACAAAGACTTCTAACAGTTCACAAAGGGAATGGAAATATAAATGTGAAAACTATCAAGGGTTGGATTTTTTTACCCAATATCACAGCAATTCAAGTTACCCATAAACCTAAGATTTGTTTTCAAGAGTGACACATCACAGAAGACACAAACCCCCATTTCTCATTAAAAGCTGATGAGATTAATCTAGGTTATCTTTAAACTGAGTGGCTTGAAAGCATGTCCAAGACTTCAGTCTCCTAGACACATCTCAGCTCCACTCTGGGACACAACCAGATAGGATTTTATCTTCTTCTTTCTCCAGACAGTCTGGCTTCCATGGATAGGAAAGCTGTCACCTCCAGCCAGCCTCTTGGTGTGGGAACTCAAGGACAAGGACTTGGATCACACTGCCCAGAAGATGCAAAGATCAGTTAAATGAGATCACAGAGCCCATTCTTCTCCTAAAATCAAAGCAGGGAGCAGAACTTTTTCACTTCCATCTCCACAATTAAAAATTTTAGCTAATCATTGACAGCTTCTGCCCATCACCACAACAATTTAAACCATTCAGCAGCAGCATCAAAATCACCTTCCTTCCTCCCAGTGTTGGGTTATATCACGGTGGAACCCTGCTCCCCAAGCCTCAGACTCCTTTTTGGGCCACATCACCACACACAAAGCAAATTATAATTTTTTTAATAGAACAGGATAAGAGAGAAATCAGAAACACAGCTGGGGTTAATTTCAGTAGACATCCCTGCAAAACCTTTCACCAAAACTCCTGCTGTTCAAGCAGTGCCTCAAGCATTGTTATCCCATGACACCACTTGGTAGTTTGGATAAAACTATAGCTTTGTCTCACATTGCCATCTATTAATTTTTTCCAACAGTTGAGGAAGCTTAGGTTGGCTGGTAGAAATCAGCCAAGCCAAGCCAAGCCAAGCTAGGCAGACTGAGTGGGCACAAACCACACCAGGAAAGGGCCAAGACCATTCCTTGGCACGAGGCTGGGGTGGCTCCCCAGGACAGTCTAGCAGAGCCACATGGAGTGTGTTGGAGGCGCCTGCCTCACGTGACAATGAATTTGACACTTTCAAGAAAGCAATGAGTCATGAACACAACCTGGTCATGGTGCCATGCTCAGGCAATGAAAGTCAAAAAACCAAAGGTCTTGAGTTTCCCACAATGGGGTTTGCCAGCCTTCAGTGAGGGCAGACTGAAGATCTTCCAAAGTAAAGATCTGTCACGGTGGGGAAGAGTGAGCACAACCCACAACATGAGCATCAGCTCAATTTTCTATCAGCTAAATTTTCTATCAGTTTCTCGGTTGTTTGGCTTTTGGTTTTGGGGGTTTTTTTTGGGTTTTTTTTAAGGAGGAACTAAAGCCGTCATCCCAATCCTCACGCTGTAGGAGACAAAGCATATTGATGGTTTGGTTACTAAACACACTGTGAATTTTCACAGTGGATCAGCAGAAAGTTATGAAGCACAGGTGTTCCTGTAATTGTGATACATTGGGAAAATTCATACTGTTAAATGAGCCTCAGCTTCACACTTCCACCTGTGTGATGTGGAAATGTTCTGTGGGTACACGAGGATATAATAGAGGATACATAGGAATGATTACTGGCTGGTTCAGGACCTGCTAGGGTTTATTTCTCTTAATTTGTCTGAGTGTGTAATTTCTGCATTTGTAGTTACTGCCATCGTAAAGTGGGAAATGTGTGTTACACATGCTGGTAAAAATAATGATAACGTGCGAAAAAACAAAGTTAATACACTGAGTGGAAAAGAAATCCTGAAAGCACACACGCCAAAGGAAATCTAGAGAGTCTTTAGGAAATGGAAAATATTTCAACAAGAGAATGAAAGCATGGGAGGTTTTTTGCATCACGTTTCAATTCTACTCAACAGTTTCTTGTTTTCATTTTTTATGGGGAAGGAGGGAGGAGATGATTCAAGAATGGGAAAAGTGGGAAACACTAAAATGCAGAAAGATGAGGTCCTGAAGCAGGTGGAAGGAAATATCTGCATGGATTACCTGAAATGGAACATGAGAAACAAATGGAGAATGCTGGCATATAACTCAATTTATTTTCCTTTAACAGGTGTTTGTTGGGATGATAATTGGAGAGGCAGAATTTCTTAATTTTATTCCAGACCTGTCAGAGTTTCTCAAGTGAGTGTTTCAGGACTATAAAAGCAATGGAAAAAAAAAAAAAAGAAAAGAAAAAAAAGAAAAAAAAAAGAACCCAAGATCAAATAAAAAAAGGAAGATGATTAAACATAACTTCCTGCATGCCTTGGAGGTGTCAGCCCTGGTGTTTGACAAGGAACACAGTTCTGACTGCTCATGAGAGAGCCTTTCAAGCTGTCCTGGAGACAGCAGACAGCTCTCTGCTCAGGTCAGCTGACTGGACAGAATAACTCTAAAATAACTCATTTTCAGAACTACTCTTCTTTCAAAAACCATGATCACTGCCTTGAAGTGACTCCTTTAAAAAAGTGAAGACTTGAATGCAACATCTCTCTCCTGGGGTGATTTAGAGGGAGTTTCCTCCCAAATTTGTCTCAAACTGGGACAATCTCTGAATTTGCCTTCTCACACCACCTTGCTCTGGGCACCACCTTGATGCTCCATAGCTGGAATTTCAATGTGGTCTTCAAAAGTAGTCCCAGCTGATAAGAACAACCATCAAAGGGACAACTCATTCATCATGGGGATGGCAAAGTGTTTCAAGGACTCCTCTTCCCTAATCACAGATAACAATACCTCTTTTCCATGAAAATCTGTAGCACTGAAAAAAGGAAAGAAAAAAGGCTGGAATCGGTTTTGGTGAGAAATATTTTTCTGAGCAGATATGACAGTGTGTGTTATGTGACAATCATTAAATAACACATTTAACACGGTTAAATGAATCTGAGCCTAACGTTTTAGTCCAAGATTTTTTTCCCAACAGATTTTGCCATTTTCCTATAATTTTATCTACTGAACTTCCTATAACTCCCCTCTCTTGGGTCTTTCCCTATATCTAACTCCTTTCTGAGACTCCTTTGGTCTCTCTCCTCTTCCCCTTCTCAATTTCCTCTCTTGGAAAGTGTCAAACTCCTGTAATACAGGAGTATTGTTTGTGGTCTTGCTCACTCCTGCCCTCATCAAATACCGCATCAAGCTTTATCTTAATTCTGCATGATAAGGAAGCAAGCAGACTCTAACTTTATCTCTTTATTGGCCTGCAGATTATCCCCACAGGAAGTGGTCAGAGTGGCTGGAACCCATGTTATTTACCAGCTAAAACTCAAAAACTCTTCAGGACAGAGAAATGCTCAGATGTTAAGATATTACCAGTATTTGAAGTACCCATATTTATTGCTCTATTCAGTGTTTGAAACTATTTTACCCTTTAAACCTCTTCCCGCCTCTAGAAAATGAATTCATATATGACTTGAAAAAAAAGATCATTAGCTGTTAGCTTTTAATAAGTCTGATCCATGCCTCTTCATTTCCAGCCTAAAATTCATCCCTACTGGCTGTTGCTGCAAGTCTCCTTTTACTTCCCACTGTCCCATGGGGCCCTGTGGGTACCATTCCCATCGGCCTTCTGTTGCAGACCCAGGATCTGTCCCACAGCCACAGGCCCACCTTGTCACCAAAGTTTCCCGTCACTCACGATCAGTTCCTGTCCTCCAACTCTTGTTCAGTATCTTGGAGTACTTTTCCCTCTCCTTTTCCTCACAGTCCTTAGAACTTTATCTGTCCACAGTTCCACCACATTTTTTATCCTCAGACTCCCTTGTCAAACTTGATTTCAATCTTACATCTCAAATTTCTTTGCCTGACTTCTGACCTGTTCCTTTGCAATCGGAATAAATTTCTTTCCTGGAAGTACTATTGCTTCCAGCACATGGCAATTAATGGAAAAGGGGCAGATGGAAGATGTCTTCATAAGGATCAGCCTCATATTTCTGCATATAGGAGTGAAAGAAAAACTGTAGCTCTAAAACCCTCAGTCCTACTGGGAAAAAAACCCCAAATATTATAAGCACTGTAGATAAGTGTAAAACTAAAAAAAAAATAAGAGTGCTGACCATGAGAAACTTTCAGTCACCAAATTAGGTGAACAGCATATTAAAACCATGAGAGTTGGCCAATTGTTCCCATTCCCAGGCATTCCAGGGAGATTACAGCCTTGGAACAGCTAGGCTTGCCTGGATTATATGGAGGCTATAATGGAACCCATTTTTGTACTGAGCAGCAAACAGCGTAGAAGTGGAGAAGGCCTCCACAATTCAAGAGCCTTTTTGTGTCACTTGCACTTTTGCCACCTCCCCCTCGTGCTCCAGATACCGTGGTGACAACGCTGCTGCCATGATGGGGAGGGTGAGTGGTGTCCAGGAGCCACTGGGATAACGGCCTCTGACAACAGATGGTTATAATATTACATTACACCCTTGGCACCAGGGCTTACTGACTAGACTGGTGTAATCCCACACAGCGTTTTGGAGCTTTCTTGGGTCTCCCATCCTCTGTTCATGGTCTGCAGAAGCAAAGTGCTGCTCTCATGGCCATCAGGAAATGGTGATGGGTTTAGCAAAAGTGTGGTACAGCTCTCCTCTCCCAAAGCCAAGCTCGTTCAGGCTCATCCAGTGTAACAGTCATTGTATTTAGAATCATAGTTGAAAATGTATGGGAAATTAAAGGAAAGCTGCAATATAGTATTTTTGACCTCTCAACCCTTCTCCTTTCCTTTTATGAAGCAGAACTTCTTGTACAAATACCACAAGTCCAGAAAATCCTTTACATTAAGAAGTTCTTATAACACCAGGTAAAATAATTTATGGCAAATTACTCTCAAGGCTCAGCTCTCCCAGTATTATCCTGCTATTTCATAGGCATATATATCTTCTATACATTGTGCAGGCCTTCAGAATCTGACACTGTTCTCAGAAAAATAAAAGGGAAATGAACATAGGCATTTTTACTGTAATATATACATTTGCCATCGCCTAACAATAAAGAAAAATAGGTAAAAAACTGTCACTGATAACAATGTCCAGAGACTCTAATGTAGAATATCATTGAAAGGAGCTAATTCCAGTGATTTTGCTGGAGTCCTTCTAGGAATCTACTGTAGGTTCAGGAAAAAAAAAGAATGAGATTAATATATTTCTATATGGTGTTGGAGAACAACACAGCCACATTTTTTTGCTTTCAGATGCTATTTGAGAATCTTAACACAGTCCTTAACCGTAGCATTTAAGTGCCTTTGTTACTCCATTGTGAGCTAAATAATGTCATTACAATTGTTATGCTTACACACCAAGTTTTGCCAAAATCCCCCACTCACTGCTTCTTCATTAAATAACAACAAACCGTGAGGGTTAGTTCTGCATCAGCACTTCAATTTCCTCATGAAAAATTGGCCTTCTTTTTTCTTGGCTTGTGAGCACCCCAACCAATATCACTCATGCCTTGTTATACAACAAAAGGAAATAACGGCGCCTGCAACAGCAATCTGGCTGTGCCTGCCCGTGCTCGATGCCATTTTGACTTGAGCAGCCCAGGCAGTGTGTGCTGCTCCCTCATCCCCTCTGCAGCGATAGGTCTCAATCTCCCAAAATGTCTGGAGAGGGGATGTTATCCCAACCCACTGGCTTGGTGGGTGCAGAGAAGTCTACGTGATACAGAGAGGTGTGGAAACAGTCACTGTGTTCTTTTTGCACCCACTTTTTCTGGTGAAGATGGCAAACAGAAAGGGATAACTGGCAAGCACTGGACATGCATTATATGCACCTTCCTACTTCCCAAAACAAGGTCTGATCACGCAATGAGGTGAGCATGTTTGGGCCTGGCACCTGTCTGTCTCGGGAAATGAAGCAGGACCCCATTTGTACATCCATCTTGCTTAGCAGATCTGTTTGTAGGCTAATAAGGAAACAGATAAGTCACTGAAATCAAGCCTACAAGAATTTAACATGTTTGCAGTTCAGCAATTAAAGACATTCTTCATTTAAGGCATTTAGTCACTTGACGAGAATGTCCATCCAAAAAGTCCTAACCTTACTTGAGATTTTCTATCAGTAGATAAGCAGTAATTGGTCAAAACAGCTCCACTGACTTCAGCAGCACTGTTCACACACCCACATAAGCACAGATACTTTACTAGCTCTGGACCAAACCCAAAGCCTGTATTGCAGCTTTGCTGTGAGGCACCACCCGGACTCTGAGAGGTGTTAATGCCATGTGTTCCTTTAAAGTTGGGACCCATGAGACCAGAGTGATACCTGAGAAGTGCCAAAAGCCCTCAGCTCCTCACTGAGCAAATCACTCCACCAGATCACTCTCAATCAACGTGGACCTGCACCAAGGATGTCAAAAGAACAAGATGTCACCGGCTTCAAAGGAGGCAGGATTGGGCCAAAAACCAATTATTTTTTGTTTGGGCTGTTACCCAACAAAAAGCAGAGGGAGATTTTCAGTTGAATTCCCTGAGTGGAGTTGGTGACAAACACCTTTCACACATTCCTTTTTCTGGCAGGAGTGAGGGAAGGTGTCTCAGTGGCTCACATGCTAATCTTCTATTGCTGAAACTATAGATCAGATGGCGGTTTGGTAATTTTTAGCATAGCTCTTGTTTAGCTCAACACAGACACAGAAAATGAAGCACTCATTTGCTGACTAGAAAATCACAGTTGAGGTCGATTGATGAAGCAGTGCAAAGAAGCCTGTTCTGTCCCCAGCTTGTGGATAAACAATACCAACCACCACCCTTCACTAGTTATATATTCAACTCCTGAATATTTAAAAATCCAGCTAAGCTACTATATGGCTTACCAGTGCTTTTGTAGGGAAAGTGTCAGATTATTTTACATTTAGCAACACTCAAAGCAGCTGCCCTATGTTTCTAACACAGAAAAAAAATCATTACAGTGGGGGAAAAAAAGGGAAAAAAAGAAATCCAAGCAATACCACGTTAAACGATGAACCACGGAAGTGGATTTTCCATTACTCCGTAAAACCTTAGGAGGCCATGAGTTAACTGAAGCAAGCAGAACAAAAAAAAACAACAAACCAACAACGAAGCAAGGAAGGTACCATAGCTACTTTCTTGAAAACAAAACCAATCTTTTCATTCCTGCCATTTGTTAGAATTCTTCCTCCAGGCAAGCTGGACAGCTGCACTAGTAGGTTTTTTAGTCATGGGTTGTAAGCCCCACCTGGCTAGATTTGTTTAGCAGACAGCTGGCAGAATGAAATAAAAAGAACAGGGACATACAAACTGCTTCCAAAACAAAAAGCCGAAAGAATACTTTTTGGATGCTTTCACTGAGTTTATTTGGTGTATGTTTGGGGGAGATTCTTCCCTTCGTTTTTACCGTCCCCCATCTCTCTGCACCCAAAAGTATTAAAAAAAGCCAGAGCGAGACTGCAGGCTGCATTAAACAGATCAAAAAGGAAGGGAAAAGCCCCATCTCAGTCTATTTATTTTGTAGATGTGCACATATATATGAATACACACACACACTCTCTCTCTCTCTCTCAATTATGGTTTACAATTCCCCAAGACTGACATTGGTTTTAAATTAACTTCTTATTCCTTTTCTTTTTCTTTTTTTTTTTTTTTTTTTTTTTTTTTTTTTTGTTGGCAACTTTCTTCCTCTATTTTCTAAAGCCAATAAGATAGATTTTCTTCATCTGGAATGTTCTTTCTAGCTTAAAGATAAGAAGGAGTTTAAAATTGTGGGAATGGCATCCCTCCTGCATCTGTTTCTCTCACAAACCTATCAAATATCTAATTTTTGGCATTACTGCTGGCTCCAACAGGGGATGACATAAACCAGCTTTGTGGTTACATGTTTCACTTTTAATCTCATGAAAATGAAAATCAGTGCTGAAATGTCCCTTTACATGTGACAATGTGGGACTCTTTTCCAAAAACCAAAGGAAAGGGGCGTTACCCTGGTTAAGCTTAATATACAGCATATGTATAAATTTGCTTTTAGTTTGGATTTAGCTCGATGCTAGCAGAGGCATGTCAGGATTTTTTTTTTTTAATTACTATTATTTTGTTTTACTGCAGAGATTTTAAACACTTTTGAAAGTATCACTGCACAAAGGAAGATGCACAATAAACGTAAGATAGCAATCAGCAGATGAGCAGGCTGTTATGTGACAACAAATCTCCTGCAAGTAATATCATTTTCCACACAGCTCTATGGTCACATTCCCATAACATGTTTCTGTAGTTAGTGTGAAGGGAATCTGGTTTTTGCATGAGTTCTTTATTAAGAGCTAATGTAGTAATACTGGATGTACGACGACAAACCGAGATGGCTTGGATACTGTCTTGATTGGAGAAACTTTATGAAAACAAACTCCAAATGTTTAAAAATAAAAATCTGCCTTGACTCTGCTTGAAAGGGAACATGTGAGAAAAAGAACATTTAAGCTTACGGTATGACCAGTACCTATGAAACCCAGATGATCTGAGGTTAAAAGAAGCCTGAAACGCAAACCTACTCCTATTTTCCGTGGAAAAGTAACAAATATTAGCTAAAGGAAGGCCCTGAAACCAATCTAAGCCGTTCCATAGCACTGCACTCGCCCTCCTGAGCAGCAGCTGCTTTTGGCTGCCCTCCATCCCTGCCTATCCATCTCCACGGAGCACAGACTCCACGGAGCCTGGTGGGATACGTGCCTTAGCCTCACCAAAAACATCGATAGCGGTGTCGTGTGCCTCAAACAGGAGGAAAACGCCTGCAGGGCTGAACCCTCTGGGCTCAGGGAAACCCAGCAGCTTCCCCAGGGGCAGAGGGTGGGGCCTGTCCACGCTCCCATCATGTATGAAATCCAGCTCAGCCAGCAGGCAAGCTGGGAAGTGGCATTTGGAAAGGGTAATGTGAGTTACTCAAAGTGTCTTCATGGCCCTCCTGGTCAGCTGGGTCAGTACAACAGCTCCCTGCTCCACTTAATGGGTATTTTGTTAAATAAGTACCCAGATAGGGCAAGGACAAGGAGTAACGGGTTCAAACTGAAAGAGGGGAGGATTAGGTTTGATATATGGATTAAATTCTTCTCTGTGAGGGGGGTGAGGCCCTGGCACAGATTGCCCAGAGAAGCTGTAGCTGATCCATCCCTGGAAGTGTCCAAGGCCAGGCTGGACAGGGCTTGGAAGAACCTGGGATTGTGGAAGGTGCCTGCCCCTGCCATGACAATGGGGTTGGAATGAGGTGATATTTAAGGTCTCTTCCAACCCAAACCATTCTATGACTCTATGATCTACTGAAAACTCTTTGCTTAGAAAATAGCCAAGCATGGATCTTTTGAGGTTCTTCTGTCCATTTGTTGAAGGCAAAGCTTATGAAATCCTCTATGATTGTCCCACACACTCCTCCCAGGCTCCAGCTGAAAGAAGCCACACTAATTTTGTGTATCTTTCATTTCTTGGGTTAGCTCTCTAAGAGTTCACCCTGCTCTAGATGAACCCGCAACTCAGCCAATTCTCTCGTTGAGAAAATTGATTCTTGTTTACTCCTTTCAAAGAAGAGAATCATAATGATTTTTAAAAGGCTCACCCCCCACTGCTAGAAAATCTCCCTCTTTTGACTGCATGAGCTTTGAATTATGTAAGATAGAAATAAGTCTGCATTTAAGCAAAAGTCAACGAAGAAGAAATGCTGTGAGTTTAAAGCTCATTCTTAATATTTGTCCAAACATTCATGTTTCTTTCTGTGTACCTCATCTCAACAAACACTTCCTATATTATGAGACTTGCCTGTAAATTGCTCTCTGCATTTCAGCTGGACAACTAATGACAGCAAAACAACTGAAAGTGTTTCATATTTATGTTGGAAGATTAACATAACTCATTTCAACTCTGTTGAATGGACACATTTTACTCAGGAGAGAAATATTTAAAAAAAAATCCCAACAAAACCCGCAAATGCAGAGGGAAAAGGGACATCAACTCTTAAAAATATTTCCTGGTATTACCATTCGTATGGCATAAACAAACAGGCAGAGTGCATACATATGGGCCCCAGTCCTGTAATTTGGATGACAGGGGAGATCCTTTTGCCTAGGCAGTGCAAAACTAATTTCACCACACTGGCACATAATGCAATGTGATTGCTCCCTCAGTTTTATATTACAAGGTCACTGGAGCAAAAATTTTTGTGGTTTGTACAGTACCAAGCACTCCAAGAAAACTTATTATATAATGATGTTATATTTAGTATAAATAAACCCATACCTACTATATAAGATGGAGGAAAATATTCTGTCTGACGTAGAGAATCTGCAAAAAACGTAAAGGAGTTTGCAGAAAAACAGCTTTTGATTGAGAAATTCTGCTTTTTCTAATAATCCAAATTTGACTTTTATTCCTTGAGAATTCACAAACATTTGGAAACTTCAAGCTGAAGTATTTCCATACATGGATTAGTTGTTTTTTGTTGGTTTTTTTTCCTGGGCATCAAAGACCTGAGTCCAGAATTCAACCTTTAACAACTCTGACAAACAGAATGTTACAATCTGGCTAAACCATGCAATATTGCAACCCTATTAACGCTAAATCATTAATCACTTCAATAAGCAAGAGACCTTGTCTTTCCTTGGCTCTTTCAATGGACAGCATCACCCAGACCTCTGCTGAGATGCTTGGTTCAGTCTTTCCCAACACACAACTGGCTTGAAATTTAAAAAAAAATAAAATATATGGAATATCAGAGTTCTTTCTACTTCAGTTCTGAATAGATCTACTCAGCGCCACACAAAATAGGCTTTTTATTAAAAATACTTTTGAAACAATTATAGAAATTCTGTCAACACATTTATTTACCAAAGTACAAATCTATAAAAATGATGGGTGTTCCCATAACCGCCTCAATAATAAAAGCTCATGTTTTCCTTTTAGAAAGCTATGCAACAACAGCAAACACTGCTTTAAATTCTACTTTTTCCACTCCAAGCACAGAGTTGTATCTGGCAATAACAACTGGGCTCTCTTCCTTCAGCACCTGTAGTTTCTGAGGAGCCAGTAGAACAAAGATCAATTCAGCTTCATGTACGAGGTTTAATGTAATCTCAGCCTCAACTGTTGTGTCTTTGGAACGAAAATATTTTCTTTTTAATTTTGTCTCATATGCTTAATACCAGCACAGTTACATCCCCCAATGTTTTACTGGGCATAGAGAGCACCAGGCATCAAAGCACATGACACACTATGATCCAGAATTTAGGACTGTAGCTGAAATTGCTCTTTCATAATCACAGAAGTACCTGGACACTTCATCTGGCTTCTCTTTTAAGTTTCATTTTACTCCAAGTAAACCCAGAAAAATTAATCTTGGAATACCTTTCAGTGTCATTGCTTAGACACTTCACTTGTTCAGCAAAAGCAGTTTAAAATGGTGACAATATTCATAAAAAACTGATTAGACATGAGATGTAAGTGGTCGAAATGAATGTTATCAAAAGACAACAAATTATGGCAACCTGTATTTGGAAATGCAAAGACTACCCTGAAATCACTGCAACTAAACTGCTCAGGTTCTAAGGAGGCACACACTTGTTGAACTGCATCCTCCACCATCTCCATCCCACAATTTTACCCAAACTATGCTTCATGTGATTAAATCCCACTTCATATCACAACCAGGAGACCCAGGTCAGGTGCTGGGATTTACTCTCTCCCAACAAAGACTGTGCAAGGGGATGCTGAACTGGGAATTTACAGAATTTCTTCCCAAAGCAAAGCCCAAAGCAGCTCTTTGCCGCAGACCCGTCCGCGAGCACGGCGCCAGTGTCCGTTTGAAGGCATCACCCATATCAATGGAGTAATGAGAGTCAAATCCCATGTAATTTACACATTAAAAGGAGAGAGCAATGCATGAAAAAATCAGTTTGGCTAATGAAAAAATCAGTTTGTCTAATGAAATTAAAGTCCCTAATCAAATATTGGCAGGAAAGATATTTAGAAACTCTCCTAATGTCATCCAGCTAATTCCCGCCTATTCTAACTAGAAGGAAAGCAGTTGACTTTTATTCCCTGCTGAACCTCCTGCCCTCAAATCACCAGAAAGACCCTGTTCTGAAGAGTATAATTAAGGCAGATTAGGGCAGATTTAGCTGTCATCTATACCAGAACAGCCCAGGTAATTCCTTTTCCTTCAGAGGTTGCATGACAGCTCCAGGTAGGTAATGTATCTACTGGAGAGGATTTCCTTGCACACGCTCTCCTTTGAAAAGTATTTTTTCCTGACCTGATGAGTCCACCCATAGCAAAACAGATATTGACTGACTGCCCAAGCACAGAGGAACCTGTGCTCCTGGGTTGCTGCCTCTACTAGGTTAACTTGCATTTAGCTTCCAACTTTTTAAGTCCAGAAGATTTTTAAGGAGCTAGACAATTAAAGTATTAATTCACAGGAAGGGGGGGGAAAAAAAAGAAAGGAAACAACCAAAAGACCCACCACCAACAAAAAAGGTCTGAAATTAGTATGTCCTATAAAGTATTAATTTTCCTATCACCCACTAGCCTCTAGTAGAGAGATACTCTACTCCTTCTTTATGCCTTGTCCATCTGCCTTTTCTGGTTCTTCTTCCCTTCCCACTTTCTACCATTTTCCTTGATAATATCACCTCGGTGTCCCTTCATCCCTATCCCCATCTCCCAGCCACTCCTTTGTGCTGCCTCCTGACCCTGGAGTCACCACTGACCCACACCACCACCTCTCACACCAGCATCCCACCCTTCAAGAAGATTTGTATGAATATTCCAACAAGAGGGAGAGAAAGAGGCCAGACAAAAGAATAAATAAAGAATTACCATTGATTCTCATAGCTGGCACCATCCTGCTGGGCTTTATTTAGGCTGCAGTTTTGATGATGGCCTTTTATTGGGTTTATCTTGTGGTAACACTTTATTTTAAGTATCTTATTATGAATTCATTTAGTATCGATTGAAGCAGCTCTGATCATAAAGAATTCATTTGGCATGCCATGAATGTCATATGCATTCATATTAAAAACTTGTTTTAATTCAAGATTAATATGAGAAGGTTTTTTTGCTTTTGTTATTTCACTATCCCAATACACCTCATCGTTTGGAAGCCCAGTCTTGGTACTTTTACCAGAGTTTCCCCATTTTTACACTTTTTTAAAGAGGAACTAGAAGCCTTCTTTATTTCTTTAAGCTTGTGGGATTCTGGTTTAAAAAGAACCTTCCCAAAGTGCCTGATGTTCCCAAATCTCATGCATTTATTGCACTAACTAGACTAAGCATGTTTTCCTACCTGTCTGATGATACTGCAACCAGCCAAGGGAATTTAAATCTTGCATTTCTCCCTGGTCCAACAGAAAGATTTGTGCCTTGAGTGAGAGCTGGCAAACACAGAAGGGGATTACCTGCGACTTCAAACCCTCTGTAGAGATGCCAAAATACGCTCTGAGCGAACTGAGCCCTGCCTAAAAGCAGGTATGTGCTTTGGATGCTGTGTCTCATTGCATCTGTTACAGGCAACGTGTCAGCCGCGTCTCCATCCGGCTGCTCCTGTGATGCAACATGACACAGTTTGATAACAAAAGGATGTAATACACCATAATGACTCCAGGCAGGCAACTGTAATGTGATGGGATGTGCTGCCATGTAGTAGCAGGTGACGTACCTCTTCAATCAGTCATGGGCTAATTGGCCAAGCCTCCAGTTTGGGTTCGTTTTGGAAAAAATCGTAAAGTCTCAATGATTATTTTCATCCGAATGTTTCAATATTGCTTCCTGCTGCACTTACTCTGGCTTCACTTTGATGTTGCTGATTTTCCAGGTAGCAGCTGAAGCTATCCCAAAAAATAACCAACCCCAAACCCAACAAATTCCTGGTATCCAGGCTAGGCACAAGCAGCTCCTCTCTGCTAGGCACTATGCATGCATTCACCCTTAAAAATTAACAAAGAGAATGCTGCGAAGGTAAGAGGCGATTCTTTATTTGTGCTATGGAAAGCAATAATGGAGATTTACAGTTCTTCAATAGAGCAAAGGATTTCCCAGAATGCTGGCTAACTGAACCACTCTGCACTGTATTGATGTGCCAGCTCACTGAAAACACCAGTTTATTAATAAATAGCTTGACTGAAGAGTCAGACGTGGAGAGAGCCTGCAGAAAGACACTGTCTGTACAAAAAACAGGGACGTGGAGGGGGGGAAAGAAGAAAAAGCACGCTTACTGTATGGGACTGCAGAAATATGATCAGGAGATTAACTTTAGGAATGGGCAGAGAAACTGAAGTGCCTGGGGGAATCGCGGAAGAGCACAGGGCGATCTATGGGAGGTCTGCGCCTGCAAAACGTTTCCCCTCCTGTTTCTGATTTGTGTAGCTTGAACCATCCCACCATTTAATTAATTTCTTTTGTAAAGAATGTCACACATGTAGAAATCTACTCCTAAAAACCCCCAAAACATACAAAACGCCTGATCCAGGTTGTGTTGCAAGCAGTGTTGACAGAAAGTGAACTCAGGACCCCTGGCAGGGGTGAGCTTCACTTGTGCCTTTGTGAGCTTTGCTGTTCCCAGTCTCCAGAGCATCCTCTGGGCATCACACCCAGACACACACTGGAGAGGCTTCCCACGTACAGAAACCAGATTTGGGGGCAAAGCCACCCTCCCTTGCAGCCTGCTACCATTTTGTCAATGGACCTTCATTTGCTTCTGTCTCAGCTGCTGGTACTTAGCTCCCATTGCTCAGTGGGACTCTGAGCTAAGTGCGAGGAATATCAGGGGAAAACATCCCTCGCATCTTCCCTTTCAACTTCAGGCAGTGTGGGGAGGGGTATCAATGTGCAGCAGATGTGCTGAGACCACACTGATCTCTTCCTCATGATTACAGTTGGTTATACCTGGGGATACGCAATTTAATTCAGGCACAAATGTGCAAAGGAGAGTGGTACTAAAGTAGAATAAGTGGTACTAAAGGCTTTGTTGTGTGCACAGTAATGCAGTGCTTGATTTCACTAGACCTGGCTCAGGCATAAAGAAAAGAGGCACAGTTTGATACATGCCTTCTCCGATGAGCGCTGCTAAGCAAGTGTGTTTGTTCTCAGTGTTGTTGTCATAAATATCATGAAATTTCTTATTTGAAGTTGGGAACTAATGATTCTTTCTCCTTAATGTGCCACAGTGACTCTGCACCCTATTGTTTTCCACCATTTGAGAATGCCCAAGGATGTCATTATAACTTCATGTATCAATATTAAACCTTCACAAACAGCCGCCTAAATGAGCAGTTATCTTTGTTTCTGAAAAGAGTGTACTTTTTTTTTATTTTTTTTTTTACTTCATTTATCAGTAACTAGGTGTAGTCAATTGCTCTCCAGTATTGATCACAATATCTATAGCAGTCACAGAGTACCTTTGCTCAAGGTCACTGTAAGGTCGAGTTATGATCAATATGAATTGACTGTCTGCAAATAAATTTAAGTAGCTGACATAACTGAAAGGAGTAACTATTTAAAGTTAAGGTGGACCATGGGTCCCTGGTTTAGAAAGGCTCAGAGACCATATGAGCATGGGGGTGGCACAAGTCATCTGAACAGGCACCATCAGTTCAACTGATTCTCCTGCAGAAAAGATGTGTATAGCTATGGATCTAATCCTGAACATGCTTATTCTTGGGAATAAAAAAGAAAAACCACAGTTTTCATTCTTAGCCTGCAATGAACTGACTCACTTGGGATCAGACTCACTGCCTTGAAAGTAAATAAGTTAATATTAAAACAATATATGCAGGATCTCCATTGCTATGCTCCATTTCCCAAAGGCTTTTTGTACTCTGACTGTAGAGAATCCAAAGAAGGCCAGACTTTTCCAACATCGATATCTACATCTTGTCCTTCAATATATATTTAGACATCCATGTCTGTGGACAACCATATTAAAATACTTTACATTGAAGCCAACAATCTAAAACTTTTTTTTTTTTTTTTTGGTTAATCAGTAGATTTCCATAGTGCTTGTTGGTGTTTTGAAGAAGATCTACCTGAGGATTTTAGAACCTCATGGACAAAAAACCCCAAATCAAACCAATAAAAATCCACTGAGTAGCATGAGTGTATTAAACCTCAATGGGCTCACAGAACATTATCCAAGGGAGAGATGTCCCAGGTGAGACAGGCTCTGGGAGGAGACCTGTGATCAGGTCGCTGGCCACTGGATGTCACTGCTGCCTACCCAAAGGTAGCCCAAAAAACACTTATGTGACTGCAAAAATTGTGGCTGTAGGAAGCAGTTTTGCTGGAACCATTCCACATAGTTAGGCAATTTCTAATTTCAGAAAAATAGGCTCATAAAGCTCAAGAAGGCAATACCCAACTTCAAGAGTAATTAGTTTCATTTGTTTGCTTCAGCTCGAGCTGAATGAGAAACACTAATAAAGAGTAAGTTTGGGGGTCGTGAGTAGTTACAGAAAGTTGCAACCATTGTGTTTTTACAAAGGATATCTTCAACAGAGGTACTGCTTTCCAATCTCCTTCAAAAGAACAAAACCAAACATCCACCTTGGAAGATTTCCCTATTCCTATCAGCAGGAAGAGCGAATTTGTTTCGTTTGCCTAAAGGAGGTACCACCACTGCTCCTGACCATTGCAACCGGCCACTCACCGCGAGCCCCACCGAGTCAAAAATAATCCACCCAACACCAAGGAAAGATCTGGCTCACATCTGAAAAAAAACCGAACTGAAATTATTTTCTATATTTAGGCTGTAGAGTCTATATTATTATTGTTGTTATTAATTGAAGCCATTCATCTGGGTTCGTCACATTAGTGGAGCGGCTCTACGGGTGGGATTTATGTGACCAAATGCAGATGTCTATCTTGCAGACATCTGAGCTGGGCTCTTCTCACAGCCAGGCTAGAAAAGGAGATGCCATTAATGTGGGATTAACCTCATCCTAAACTAGATATAAAACCAGGCCAGATGAAATGCATTTTGAAGGATCTGTTTCTCCCTGTTGGTTTAAAGGAAGGCCAAGTTAGCTCTGATCTAGACTTCTGAAGCCAGGTGAACTCATGCTCACTCCCTCTGACTGAGCTAAAAGAAAGCTGTTGAGGAAAAGAAAAATAGGATGTTCCAGGTGTTCAGAGAAGCAGTCAGAGCTCTGTGCTAATCCATGCCTCCAGAAGGAGGCCTTGAGCCTTCCCATGCAATCCTCTAGAAGAGGGAGCTCAGACCACGGGAATATCAATAGTGTGAGGCTTCCCAAGAGAGCTGAGCCCTCAGAGGCTGCTCCTGCTAGAGGTCTAGCTCAGCTCCCAGTCCCAGCTGCGTGTTTCCAACCCTCCTTGCTGGGTTGCTTTCTTCAGAGCTGTTCATGCTGAACCAGACCACCAAGGGGTTGGACACGGACCAGACCTCATGCAGGAGAGAGCATGGGAATGCACAGTCAAAGCAGGCAGGGCAGCAGCACCAGCTTTTCCTGGCAGTTGTGAGCCACCAGACCCATCAGCCATCACACTACAGGGATGCAGAGCAGTCATCTGGGGGGAGAGACGGGAGAGACCACCCAAGCTAGGCAGGATCTCTCCTAGGATCTCCCCAGTATGCCAATACTCCATCAAACCCCTCTCCAAGACTTCTGATGCATCATAAATTTGAGTCCCAGCTGCGCTTCAGGCTTCACTGACACCTCAAGCTGGATTTTATGGCTGACGAAAGTGACGCTGTGCTAGAAGTCACACAAGATAACCCAAATCCTTCCCTGTCCGTGCAAAACCTGTTTCCCTTCACAGAGGGCAATTCTGTGTGCACATTCCCTACACAACTCCCATGCAGTCTCTCCTTCCTTTATCCACGTCCCCATTTTGACCCCATATAAACAGGAGCTTTTCCAGCCTGTTTGAGACACACATTAAACGATGCTCAGTGAGCACCCAGAAGCAGCTTGCCTGTTGTGGGAGCCAATCAGACATTATCAGCCAGTTTTTGAAGCATCAAAGCCACGTACTTCAGCTCAGACACCATAACCACAGGAAGCACACAAACAACATCCATACCTTTGGTCTCACCTCTTTAGAGCGAACAACAAAAGCATCTGAAATAAACTCCACAGAGGAAATGTAGGTGAAAGACCTCTGTCGAGTCACTTTGTAAAGCACTGCCAACCAGGCCTTCTGGGACGAGCCATCTTTAACTGGGATATTAGAGGGCTTTCCTAATAAATAGATACATCACCCATTAGCTCATATATATAACCCAAATGACATCCTCACAAGTGCAGCAGTCTTGGGGCCCAAACCATTCAAGAAGCAATTACAAAATCAATAACACATGCTGCGGTGATTACATTTGATTAGAGACAGCGTGGAAAAAAATAAGAGCAATATTCACCCACACCCCATCTTTAAAACTGTAATTCTTTACTGTGATGGTTCTGGTATACAAGAAAGTTTCCTCTTTATACAGAAGGAAATCTGGCTGCTGTATTACTAGCAAATCAAGACTTTTGAGCACTAAATTTTGGGAAAGACTGAAGCTGTAGCTGTATAAAATGAGGCCTTCTTCATTACTGGGCCAAAAGCCCATATCCCTTGACATTTTGGATGGAGAACCACATGTTATGGTTTGGGCCCATCCCTCAACACCAACTTATCTGTTTATATTACACACACCCACCAAAAAACATTAGATTTTAAATCATCTATTGGTGATTGACTGCTTTTGCAAATATTCTTACTGGAAGTTGACAAACGGCTTAATATAATAAATGTAACTCAACAGACTATGGCTCTCTCTAAGGGAAAATTATAATAAAGTTACCAGTGTGTTTGGGAGTTGACAGGGCCTACACAGGCCAAGCTGGAAAGCCAATACAGTGAAGCAAGGAAATGGGAGACAGAGAAATGGAAGGGATCCGAGGGGAAATCTGTTGGCGAAACCTTTCATGCCAGAATCTGCTCCAAACCAGCACAGCCCCACGTGTGGTCCCCTCATCAGCACTCCTGATGTCTCACAGCACGAAGCACCCTTTCACTTGCTCTTTTGGGGGCCTACACGCTCATTTCCATGTGCAGCTGTACATTTTGGTCCTGAAGAGCAAGCCAAGTTCCCATCTCCTGCCATTTCTCATGGATGTGCAGTACGTGTCATTGACACCATGCTCAAAAACTCCATCTGACTGCAACATCGCGATGGGTTAGGGCTTCCTGAAGTAGAAAAAACAAATAAAACCCACTCAAAATGAATCTATTAGAGCTCAAGGTAACAGAGGCACCACGGGAGGCTGAGAAAAG